>JAYMTA010000744.1:0-24727 GCA_036897625.1 Pelargonium cotyledonis
TATATATATATAAGTGTGTAGGACAAATAAAGAGCTGCGTATGCGATGCATAATTCATGCATGTTGTGAGACACACGCATAGTATATATGTATTGGCATGAACCAAAGAAATGAAGAAGAAGAACAGAAACCACTATGTATATACCTTTACAGCATTACAAGCCCTTAGAGAGATGAAGATATAGATAGGGTTCTTTTGCTTCTCCTCAATTAATAAATAATTGATTAAAATTACCAAAGCGTTTGTTTGACTCAAGTCGAAACAAAATACGCTATTAAGATATCTTAAATTAAAGTAAGTTCACGAAAATTGATGAAAATCTTTTGATGAAAAACAGAAGTTCGTGAGTCCATCAAAGAATGCTCAATTACTTCATAGACTTTCTAATGGATCTCCAGCTCCGTCATAAAGCTGCCCATGAGGCCTCTGAACCCCATGGAACAATACATGAAATCATAAAGTCGTTAGAGTTGTGCCCCAAAGGCTTACAAGACCTTGCCCGACGATGACTCAAGCTTGTCCATAGGACATTAGAACACCCGATTCATCGAATCATCGACAAATTTAGGTACTTAATAAAATTATTATGCGAGGTACAACTAATAGGTAACTTCCCATACTCTCGTACGCGTAACTCTAGACTTGATACGTCTTGGGGCAACCTCCTAGATTTGGTTTTTATTGACCTCTAAAGCCTCAGTGCCTCAAGGGTATTGTGACATTGTCAACATGTGGGCATGCCATCATTAAAGCCTACTTGTCCTTTTCTACAGTTAATCACAGGGTGACGCATCGCCTACTTAGCAGAATATGATGTAAGATGTGGCTTTCCTCGAAAAAAATGGCACACACATCTTTTTTTTTTATTTTTTATTGGCAATATGTACTTATATTCAATGTAAAAGATTACATGAAACAATACATTCAACACTACTAAAGAACGGAAAATTACGACAACAAAAAATGGTACACACATCTTGATTTTGTGAGTATGAATATCCGCTTAAAGTATAAGGTGTGCATAATTTATTTTGTTCACATTTAAAATTCATTTGTCTCATTCACACACTTTGAGCTGTCATTATTTTTTAGAATTCTCATTTGTTATACCTCATTGTGCAATGCAAGAGGTAAAATCTAGTGCATCGTTCAAGTAAAAACTCAATTCAAAAATATTATTCAAGTGTGATCGAAGCCCAATTGAGGAACTCTTACAACAATTATAGTGCATACTCGCTCATTTACTAACGGTAATTTAATTTGAATATTTTGGAGTTTTTCAAGTAAAGAACGGGAGCCTGAAATTGGTGCTAACAGGAAACATTTCACAAAATTCATGTTATTTTTCTTCTCATTGGTGATATCCATGTCTCTTGGTGCTCAGATTTGAGAGCAAAATGTCAAGGATAAGATCACAAATAAGGTTTCACATCACATTTGTTGTCTCTCAACAACCTGTTTATTTACAAATAGAAAGCTTAGACATGTTACCCAACATTATAAATCAAACATTATGACGAGACGGAATTGATATTTATATACTACATTCAGACCATTTCTCGTAGTACACAATTCAATTACATCAATTTTAAAATCTTGTAGCATAGCGTACTCAATCAAGAAATATAATGACTCATAGTCTAGTGAGTGAGAGAGCAACACATTTGAATTGAAACACATATAAGTATTAATTCGTGACGTATCAATGTTATACTACACAACATTGAAGTGGTTGACATATCTAATTAATTAATTTAATGATAGAGAAAGGAAGGATTAGGACACACTCAAAATAACACTTACGTAATCTTGTTCTTCCAATCATTTTCCTTGTTTATTAATTTTATTTAATAGAGCTCTATCTTTCAACCAAAATACCAGTGACATGTAATTTTATTTTTCCATTTTCAAAGCCGAGAAAAATATATATTGTGCAAGCAATGCATATATGCCATATATCTTGAGAAAACGTGGCTCTTCTATGTCCTAATTTGAAGGGTCACCTCATCACCTCACCTATAAGTTCTCTTTTTTGACCCTTTCATTTTCCATTATAAAGACCATGACATGTTGTACACAACAACAAAATAAAATGGCCATATCATATAATAAATACTACCTAACTGTGTATTGTCTTGTTGAGATCCCAATTCTAAACTACTTTTGTTGATTTCTTTCTTTTTTTCTATATCATTGGGTTTGATTGATCTAATATAATGGTATGTGTAAAAGAGTTGAGAATTTAAGTTAATGATTTTTTTAAGATTAAGTTGGAATATACAAAGATCTTTTTATTTATTATAAATATAATTAGATCTAATTGATTTTAAAATATATTCAATAAAGTATATTTGTGGGTGCAGAAGACGGATGAGTTTTTTTTTTCTTTTAAGGGAAGATGGTTGAGTTTAAAACTATTGATCATGCGTTTTAATATTATTGTTTATTTTATTACATTAATATTGAACTTTAAATCGAACATGTATAACATAATGTCTTATTGTGGTATTCAAATTATTCATTTAATTTTAAACTGGTTCTTAATTTAGTTTTTGTTCTAATTTAGCCTCTATCCCCATCATATTAGGTTAATTTAGCAACACAGTTACAAATCCGATCGACAAATTTGATGTAAATGTACGTAGTCGAGAGACTAAATTAGAGCATAAATCAAATTTAACTATCGGAACAAAATTAATGGATAATTTGAGAATTGAAAAAAAATAATAATTCAAATTAATATTATTTTGATAAGTGAAATATATAGATTAGATAAAACATCAAATTAATGTTGCATGTAACTCTAGAGCTAGCCATCTGTTTCTCATAAAAGGGAATTGGATTGTGACACTAAAGCTGCTTTCCTAAGCTTTTATATAATTCAAAACCATTTGTGAGATTAGTTGGGAGCTACCACTCCCACTTACACACCCAAACAAGTTCATCATTTAAATTAAGAATTAACTAAAAGTGAACATATAAATAAAAGATGGGTTGAATTGAATTAAAACTTACTTGATTAACTATGATCCAATGAGATATATCTAGGCAGGTGTTTCAAATTGGAAAATTTTGTCACACAAATTTTCTCTTCTGATATGAAAATATAAAAAAACAATGAAGGCTAGCTAGGGTTTTGAAGGTATGGTGCCTCAGAAAGTAAAGACAATGCAAATAAAAATTCATATGAAAGAATTAATAATTAGCATAAAAGTTCATATTGTTCCTATTCACTTTGAAGAGATCACATGTATGTAGAAGCTGCTGTCTATCAATCTGCATGAATCAATCATATATATATATATGATAACATTATTTAAATCAAGCCCTACTTTTGTATTCTATCATATAGTATAATAATAGATGTCAAAATAAACGATACTAGCTAAATATTAGGTTCTAAACCATATGATTCCCTAATAGAGTTGCGGATCTTTTAGCCAACTTTTGTTTTAATACTTCAACTCGTTTAAGTTTGTTTCATATGTATCATTTTGTGGTTGCGGATGTGTTTTTATTGGATGATTATACTATTATTATAAATTCTGTAAACTTTGATCGATTGTCTTTTTAATATTATGACTTGTTCGAGAGAGTAAAACATCTAAAATAGAAAAAACGGGGCGCACGGATCTCTAAGAGATTGGAATTTTTAGGTTTTGTCCTGAAATTAATGAGGTATTTATGAATATTGGGATTGTAGTAGAAGCTGAGATTGTAAGGAGAGTGATGATGAGGTGGAGGCATGGAGTCAACTTGGTGAATCATTTTTATTTTTCATGCATGATGTCTTTTTTTCTTTTGGGGACAAAAAAGAATGCATATTACATCAAATGTAAGTTAACATAAATGTCTATTTTCTAAATTATGGAAACCATATATTTGCAAAGCTGTATGTGAAGATTATAATAGTACTAATACATAGCTAATAATTTATAATACATATTTTCATAGCTCCTATATTAAAAGTACATATCACACATAAATGCCAAGTCTCATAATTTCCAGTTTAAAAGGGTTTATATATATATGGTTGTGGGGATTAGTGGGCATCGTTGGTCTGTTTTGGTGCAGTGGGGGACTAGATTGATCTATGTGTGGTAGTTAGATTTGGGCTTGGAGAATACTATAAAATATGGGCTATGAAAATTTAATTAACAAGTATGGGCTTTCATGAGGTTGAAATATGGGCTATGAAAATTTGGGTGACTAAATTTGTATGTGTCAGGCCTTTCTTTCTTTGGACAACTCAAAGTCATTACTGCAAAGCCCAATTATATACTTGTAAACAAAAATAATAATAAAGAATTAATTACCCAACGGTTCATGCACTATCAGTAATGGACAGAAATGGTTCCTCTACTTTCAAATGAACAATATAAATTCTTGTACTATCAAAAACTGAACCCTAATGGTCCTGCTGTAAGGATCCGTCCAAATAACCTTTGAATTTGCCCACACTTGCCTAAATCGCCAAAGACAGAATGTTGTGGCCTTGGGAGCAATGTCGCGGTCCTAAGCCCTTCTAGCTCAAACTCGTCCAACTCTCTCTTGGTGAATTGTCACGGCCCTGAGAGTGATGTTGCGATCCCAAGCCATTACATTCCATCTTATCCAGTTTGAAAGCACTCAACTCCCTCCTGGCGTCATGCCACGACTTTGGGAGGTCATATTGTTATAGGTAACGTGATCTTAACAATTCCCCCAAGCGCGGAGTGTGTTGATTTGATTATTTATGACTTGGGCATATGTTTGCCCTTGAAAAGCATTACTCTCAAGTGACCTCACGACTACTTTTGAGATTGTGCCTTAAGGTTAAGTTTGGAGGTGTGCCAGAGAGTTGTGAATATTGAGACCTCGCTCTTGATGTCTTTTTCCATCAGGATACTCTAAGGTGTAGCTTTGAGAATAAGATCTTTAATTTCCGAGAATACTAATCGGAGCAACAGAAACGAAATAGATTCGAGCAATGATGTGAGATGCATGTAGGAGTAAGGCAAACGAACAGACAGAGGACAAAGTGTACGACTTGCATCAATGGAGCAAGACTAGCTTCCTTAAACGCCTCAGGATGAGTTCCAGGGACATACAGTAAGAAGCTTTTGGGGGCAGCTACCCTAGTGGATTTTTTTATTTATTAAAATACTTAATATTTTTCTTATAATTTTTTTGAATATGTGTAATTAGATAAAAATTTAACATTTGCCTCCACAGCTTTTTTGAATTTTAATTTGATTGTTTGATAAATTTTCGTTCATGTTATTTGCCCTCACAAACTAATAACTCTAGATTCGTCATTGGTTTCAATTATCGACTCATGCGTCAACCCAATTTTGTTCGAACTCTTTTTAATACAGAAGTGGCATTTTGGGACACGTGTCAATTTTGCATTTGTCAAATTAACCAAGTCAATTATCTAGAAACATCAACCTCATATTGCAATAAATATTGTAGTTTTACTTTTAGTCAATATTATGACACTTTGATATGAATTATGAAGCCAATTGACCCAAGAGTAGTGACACAGTTGGCCACACATGTTGCGTGAGTGAGAAGAGCGCTTGTGTTTGATCTCTGCTCAACACATTCATGAGAAGAGATAAAAGTTTTAACTGTGAACAAATCTCGAATGAGGATTAGTCTAAATGTCCTAAAATGACTGTCAATCTCGAGTGTGTGGGCTCGCTTAGGAATCTCATTGTATAAACCGAAAAAAACCTTCAATTCATTTTATTTTTCAAATAAATTTAAATCTTCTATGCAATCCGGAAAACAAGTTTCATTCATTTTGAAAAAAATAGTGTTGCTTTTAGGTTAGTTTCATATCTAAAGATAGGTCAGCCTCCATTTAGTCCAGCTAAAAATAGTTTCCATGTTAAGTTCTCATCTAACACCTATGTTCTTCATATTCGGCTGAAAATGAATGCTATATTGACTCCTTCAATATACATTATGACATTGTTTCCACCTGGCTCTCCAATTTGTCAGCAACCTTAGCATATCACATAAAAGAGCCACCCCCAAACTTTTAGTGGTTGATATGCATTTGAATCAAGATATCATGTCATTTTATGAATTAACACATTTTATGAATTAACACTTATTCATTCAAAATGCGTAATTTTAAGATGATTATCAAAATTATGATTTTCGACCATACACTAGATATTATGATATATATAATAAATTTCATGATTGATTTGATATATCGACCCGTGATTGGATGCTGAAGATAAATGATATATTCTGAGTTCACGTTGGCCTCTTACGCGTTTTCTTCTTCTTTAATTTTGATACTTGTTGAAACCTGTATTTGTCTTTTCATTATACTGGAGGATGACTTGAGCTCCTAAGAGTGTCTACCATCTTGTCATGACGTTATACGTACACTTGTGTGGTTGAGGCAACATCGTCTTCAAATTTCACCTGGACACGAGGTGCTTGGGCTGGACTTTTCTTGACTTAGATGTAAGTTTTCTCTTGAAACGAGGGTGACCTCAAGACTATGCTTAAAGTGTGCTTTGACATAAAGATTTCGAAGGTGTTCTTTTTAGATGGGGAGTCTTGTTAGAGACGTAAGTTGCAAAACAAATTTGAGCAATGACCCTCCTTGATGCGACATTTGCAGAGTGAGAGCCTACCCTAGCACCTTTGGTGGGTTTCACAAATCAACTCGTTCATTAACCAGATTTTGTTCGAACTTAATTAGTGAAAATTTTCCCCTAGCATCAACCTAATATTACAATTTACAATAATATTGTAGTTTTAGCCACTATTAGCTATAGATGCGAGAGAATACATTCATATGAAATATATCTTAAGATTGCGTTTGAAACATGAATTTGATTTGAAAATTATCATATGAAATTTTGGATTTGATAGGTTGTATTTCAAATACAAATATAACATTTGTGAAGTTATAAAATTTCAAATGACGAGATAATAACCATAATTTGAAATATCATGTTGTTTGCATGTTTTGAATGTTATTAAATTTGACTAAAGTTTAAATTTAAATTCTTGAAATTTGAAAACAATTTGTTGGACTCTAATCTAACATTTTAAAATGAAATGTTAGTTCTAAAACACACTAGTTTATTTATTTTTCAAATGTATTTAATATCGTTTTATGCAATCCGACAAAACAATGAAACAAATTTCACTCATTTAGAATTTATCATACAACGTTTTAAATTCTTATTTGAAAAATAGCGTTGTTGGTTATGTTAGTTATCCATATATATGTAATTAAAGATATGTCATCTATATAGTGTTTTGAATTCGCATATTATCTATCTGCATATATGGTACAGCTTCCACGTAAGCTTTCATTTTCACACCTATGTTCTTCAGTTCGGCTAGAAATTAATGAATGCCAGCTTCAATCCTTTAATTTACTTAATGACATTAATTCCACGTGGCTCCAATTTGTTGCAACTCAGCCAGATATTTAGTGATTGATAATAAGTCAAAACAAGATAAGACATCTCATGAATTAACAATATTTCAATAATGAGTTTACAGTCAGATCGAACGATAATAACTTATTTAGAATTCAATAATTTTTTTATTTTACTTAAACTTAATGTTATTATTAACCAATAACTCGGAGCTTCACCTTTGGCATTGTCCAGAGATGTTGTAGTACAAGCAACGCACAATTTTCAGTTCAGATTTAGGTCATATTAGTAGTACTTTAATTTTTAGTTTATTTCTTTAGTGGTTTTGTCTTTCTTTGTTGGAAGTTTGTTTATGCGTATTTTTTTGTTGTTTAGGTATGTCTATCCCTCGTTAGAAGTATGTATTCCCTTGTTGGAAGTGATTGCTACGGTGATTCACTGTCCGATACAGATAGTGAAGTCTGGGATAGCCTTGGCGGGTCTCCCGTTAGATACTGGGATGTCAAGATTGATTTGGTATCTTGGAAGGTTTTGGTTGTTCTTGAGACCGATATTGTCTCAAATGGGTTAGAAATCGGTGATGTATGGGTTAGGGCTTGCTTTGGTTTGTACGTCTTTGTCTGGTTTAGTTTGAGTATATGTTAGAGTTTCTAATGTGTATACAATCTCTGAATATTAATAAAAGTTCGTTTTTTCCCGTTAAAAAAAAAAAACCAATAACTCGAATGAGAATAGATCTCTCTTTGTATACTAGTAATGCTAAACAAAATATATATGTAAAATGATTTGTCAGCTAATGAGACATACATGACGTAACAATTATTTTATTAATGACATAGTTAATCATAATATGTCACGCGTACAATATGTTTTATAGATCGAGTGCTCAGTTCTAAAAATTTATAGGATGGTATTGATATTATATATGTTGGGTTGTTACTAGTTGAAACTAAATTTTGAACTAAAAAATATGAAATATATAATTGTCACGTCTCTTTGTACAAGATTGAAGACATTTAGCATTTTACACACACTATGTATATATGTATAAAGAGCAATGGTATATATATGCTCCAAAATATTGTAAAAAACTATTTGTACAAAATGATGTGTCAATTGTTAAGATATGACACAATACATATTCTAACCATGACTTGAACGAATCAAAATATGCCAAATATACAATATGTCGTATAAACCAGACTCTCCGCGCCAAAAATTCAGGGTGTTCGTATCATTATGTCGGGTTATAATTATATTAAACTTTTTTTTATACGATAATTATTTTAAACTTAATATCAAACAAAAAAATCAAGAAATTGTTTAGCCACATCAAAATTAAAATGTACAAAATTTGGAAGAAAAAAAAACTATTTTTCAAGTATAAAATATCCCGAATGATAAAAGAAAAAATGGCTTGATTTTGGACCATACAAAATAGATATTAGGAGATAATAAATCTTTATACGGGGACAATTAACACTGATAAATATAGGATATTAAGAGTACTAGTTGTGTAGACATAGATAATGTATAAATTACACTAAAGCTTCAACTTGCTAGCAAAGAACCTACACATACATGTCAATATCTATAAGCCAACTTGCTCCAAGATGTTGCAAAATTCTGCAAAAAATTTAGCAGTTGAAATGAGAAAAATTGTAGAATGAATCCACATTATGCAAGTTTCAAACTTTGAATAACACAATAACTACATACCTGCATGGCATGAACACATATATCAGATTAATCATTATATGGAATTTGGTTCATCATATTGAATATGGCTTGATGGGTAGTGAAGTATCACATGTACAAGTCAGATCCTACTTACTAGTGATTGCTGACTTAGTTATAAACTTAAATTGATTATTAGTACAAATCAAAATAATATAAGATGTCAAGTTGATGAAATTAAATAATATAGAAATTTCAGTGATCTTATAGAACAGTGTAATAATATAATTCTCAATGACAGTATGGGAGCTGCTAGCCATTAACTTTTGATATATTCTCTACCCATTAACTTTATAACATACATTACTTTCAAAAAAAAAAAAAACATTCAGATAGTTGAAGAACTCTTAATTGTGTCATATGAATAATATTATATTCTTGCATGCATTGTCATCATGTTTTCACTATGACCAAATTAAATGTAATGCTGAATTAACTATTTTTATCTGCTAATTGCTGTAATTAAGTTAGTGGTGACCTACTTTGTGTGAAGCTCAGCCACACAATCTCACACTAGGTGTTGTTGGAATTTTTTCAGTAATTTTCTTGTATTAAACTTGTTCGTTCTGTACTTTTTTTCAGCCACAAGTTGTGTAGTTCTCTGTGGTTGAATGGAAATAAGGAAGAGGAAGAGAAGGAGAAGAATAATATTACATAATTAATCATCTGTTTCAGATCTTGGACTTTAGTTTCTTTGTTTATTGATATATTTAATGTTATATTTTAGGTAAGCATATTTTTAATGTGATCATTTGGTTACTAATGAAAAAGATTCCTTTACAAAGGTTAAAGATTGCATAAAAGGTATCAGTAGCTTCATCATTCTTCCACTATCTGACAAACAAAATGAAATAAAATTGTTTGAACTCTATGACCAAATAAAGTTGGTCGGTTCATGTATATGGTAAAAAATTGAAAAAATAAATAAGTTGTCTTAAATTTTATGTATAAGATGACGTGTGGAACTGACGTAGATTAAGATAAGTTTATTTAACGAGGATATAATTTTATTAAATCTCACTCATATATACTCGCTCAAATAAATTTATAGAGTAAAACGATCCATTTGAATTCAGAATTAGACTCTCATTACTCGTATGTACATGAGAGAAAAAATCTTACTCAAACTTAAGTAGCGAAAACTCGGTCATAATAATTAGGTGATGTCATGAACCTCATAAATTAACATATCTAATTATACGCATCCACTTATTTTATATTTTGGCCTATGATAATCTCTCTCTCTCTCTCAAATTAATAATAAAACAATTAAAGTTTCGTGCCTAGTTAATTTTCATTATTTTGTTTACTAATAGCCATGTAGTATTATTTGAAAAGATATTCTAACTTAATTAGTTACTAGTAAATACAAATTATCTCTCCATCGTTCCAAATAAACTGTTTTGACCTTCTTGAAATATTCAAATCAATTTTAGTATTATTTGACTTTCTTGTGTACGTACCCTTACCATACTAAATTATTATACCAAACATATATACATATATAGAGTAAATGGAATATGAGCCACGCAAATTTTGGTTTAGGCGAAGTCAAGCCGATGACACCTCATTACTTTTCACTTATACACACCCAAGTGATTTGGTGGGAGCTGAGTGATCCTCTCGGATCCAAGTATTTTAATGAGGTGTCACCACCTCATTAGTAGCTTAGCCTAAACCAAAAATTAATTGGCTTAGCCTCCCCTTTCCCTATATATATATAACATTTTTGTGGGTCGGTCTAATTGTCAACACTCATGCTTATTCAAAAGATAATGCAATAGTATTCGTGCAATATAAAAAAAAAATACAAATCAAGCATGCTCGTTGATTAGATAAGTTGAACAATCATACAAGAAAAGTAAAAAGTTATGTTGTTTACACTCATATACAGAAACTTCACCTCGAGAATGAATGCACGTTTCTCTAATTCTCAAAACTTTTTGGACGTTGACATGATTGTTTAATTGTTTTGTGAACGCTCGTTCAAGTTTTATTTGCCTTGAATTCATCATCATAGATTTGGTTGATCTTCTATCAATCTCCATACATGCACAACAATCTCTCACTTGATCAAGACTTGCCAACCAAGCTACAATCTTCACAAAGTGTAATTGCCTTCATTCAACTAACTATCAAGGTCAAACAAATTTATGCAAGGCTTCAACTTATCAAGCATTACCACCTATTTATCAGATGGAATAAAAAAAACCATTAACACCTTGAGTGATCTCTTAAAATAAAATTTTAAGTGATCTTTTAATTGAGAACAAGATGAGCAATAAAAAAAAAATTAACAATCAATCAATGAAAAATATGATACACAATGCGTCCATGGCTTGCACTTGACATATTCTATTGCTTATCAAAGTTACAATACTTGATTCGTACACACATTGTAACTTGTATTTGCACTCCTCAAACATATTATGATAAACTATTTTATACCTATGTCTAAAACACACAAAATAAGAAAATGAAATTGACAAACTATTGTTATGACACATGACCGTTCGTACGATGCAAAAATGACCTGAATTGAGCACGTTCAAATGAGTTGAACGGTCGTTCAAACCGAAACAATTGGAAAAGAACGCAACAATCTCCATAAGGAAATAGCAAGAGGCATTACAAGTTAACTGAATACCTAACTTCACATTAAATGGTAATCAAAAGAAAGAGGAATAGTAATAAATAACGGTCACATTTTCAAATAAAGTGTGGTTGAACAATGGAATACAGGGCATACTATAAACTTTACAGTAGAGTTTCTGCTTTTTAGCCCTAGTAATTTATTACCACTCATCACATAACCTAAACTGTGTACTACCAATCCCAACAGTACCAATTTGGTTGGCTACTTATTTTATCTTCTTAGTATCAATTTGTTCAACAAGCTCTTAATTATTATTTAATTAGTTCATTGCTAGGGTTTTCAAGTCCAATACTTGAGATTCCTGAATGATCCCTATTTTTTTTTTTTTTTAAGGGGTAGCTCTCCCTCATAAACCCATAAACCCAAATAACTCACCCCATACCGCATGCAGGGAGACTTGAACCTGAGATCTCTGAGAAAAATCCGAAGCGCTTAACCGCTTGGCCCAACCTGTTTTGGTAATGATCCCTATTGGTTTACACTGTTTTTAGAGCTTAGAGTAGTAGTTGTAAATTAGTAACTAGTAGTGCACTTGCAAGCCAAAGAGAAAATATATATATTAGCCTCATTTCAGATCCATAATTAATCTATCCTAAACTAGAAACACTTGTTAGCCACTTAATCACAACCTTTTCTTTGTACTGTCCTTAAAAAAAAAAAACCACAACTTTTTGTCCATTCTCTGACAAAAATCTTTGTCCTGCAGCAAAACACACATGCACAACATTAAAATACTTTGAGATTCAAAGGAAAAAACCTTCCAATATATTGTTGGCCACAATTTGCTAGAGACAGCGAACCAAAACTTGAGCTTGTAATCGATCCTCCTTCGATCTTTACATGCGAGAGTAGCTTGAAAATGGAGTCCTCGTCGTCGTCGCCGCCAACGAAAGATCATGGAGTTTTTGGAGGGATTAAGGACAAGGTTGTGGAGATATGGGAGAGCTCCAAGAAGCTGGCGAGAGACGATCCGAGACGAATATATCATTGTCTAAAGGTCGGGCTGTCGCTAACTTTGGTGTCGTTGCTCTACTATTTGCAGCCTCTCTACGATAATTTTGGTGACTCCGCAATATGGGCTGTGTTAACTGTTGTGGTTCTCAGCGAATTCACCGTAGGTTAGTGCATGCATGAATCATCGTTTGCGCATAATTTATTATTAATGCAAATATTATTTTTGTTTAAGTTGCTGATTAATGTGAGTCCATGACTATGATGATGCATGCAGGTGCAACAATAAGCAAAGGTTTAAACAGAGCATTTGCGACATCGGTAGCTGGAGGTCTAGGGATTGCAGCAGAAAGATTAGCCTTTCACTTTGGACAAAAAGAAGAGCCCATTGTTCTCGGCTTTCTTGTCTTTGCATTAGGTACCATCCACCTTTCAATCATTAATTATATATAATATAGTACACAATAAAAGTAATTTCCATTGCCCTAGTAACTAATATAATCTCCCATGGACGTAAAACAAATACTTAATATTGTATTTTTGTTGCATATAAAGTTTTCATTTTGCTACATTTTTTTCGAAGCGGCAAGAATGTATCATAGTTACCTCTACGGGCACTTGAAGTTTAATGTGACACGTAAATTAATGTTTTAGATGCTATTCTCGACCTTTGAGCTCATATGCTAAGAAAAGGCAAGTTGAGCCGACAATTTGATCAACCTATTAGGATAAATATTACTCCAATTAATATTATAAACAAATATATCAGTCATTTATTATTTAAACGACTTCTCACCCACAAATTCATTAAGATGTATATAAGTGTTAAATCATGAGGTGTAATATTCTTATTGGCTTAACTGAGTTGAGCTCTAACTCTTTGGCTAAAATTATTTGATCTCTTAAGTGCAATGGGAAAAAATAGTTTAGAAGACTGTTCTTATACACAAACATTAATTACATCCTAGTCAAATGGAAATGGGATGTTAATTAATCCACAACTATACTAATTAATATCAAAATAATAAGATTCGATCCTAATTAAAGTTAATTTTATTTTGCAGCTGCAATATCTACATTTTTCCGGTTCTTCCCATACGTGAAGGCAAGATATGATTATGGGGTTTTGATATTCATATTAACATTCAGTATGGTATCGGTATCAGCATATAGAGCCGAAAATGTAATAGAAATGGCCAAAGATAGGATTATAACAATTATAATTGGTGGAGCGATTTGCATGGTGGTGTCGTTGTGTGTCTGTCCAGTTTGGGCTGGTGGAGACCTTCACAAGTTGATTTTCATGAACATAGAAAAGCTTGCAATTTGCCTTGAAGGTGCACTACTATTTTTCATGTTCATAATTAGATCAAAAATTAATTAATGTGCATAAATGGTCACACATTCTCTAATTAACAAATATGCATAATCTTGTTTACAGAATTTGGAGATGAATATTTTGAAAAGGGTTTTACTAAAGATGACAAGAGATTTCTTCAAGGATATAAAAATGTTCTCACTTCAAAAGCCAATGAAGATTCCTTGGTGAGTAGTTATTGACATATTAAGAAACTAATCATATAGTTGTTAGTTGTTATTGAACATTTGTCTGTGCACTTAATTAGATGATCCCTTATTATTATGGTTTTAAAATTAGTTGTGCTATTGGAGTTGGAGTTAACACTAAGATTATTACAGGCAAACTTTGCGAGATGGGAACCAGGACATGGTCGTTTCGAACTTCGACATCCATGGAAACAATACTTAAAGATTAGCGCGCTAGCTCGACTATGCGCCTACAAAATTGACGCTCTTAATTGTTGCATAACTTCTGATATTCAAGTGAGACATACTTTCATTTAATTTAATATTGATTAATACGAGAGAATACGATTACAGTAAAAAGAATTTTGTCGGTCTTGTAGTTTTTTTTTTTTCTTTTTTACGTAAACCCAATTTGGTAAATATTCATCGGATGGTTGATCCGAAAATAGGTAAGGAGTAGTGACTAGGGTGGGTAATTCGTCATATTCTTCTCCTAGGTTATTAATAATTATTACTATAAGTTTACTAAAGCCAATAATATGTTTGACCTAGAGGGAGATAGCCTCCAATTATTTTGACTTCCTTTAATTTTACTCCATCCGTCCCAAAATGAGTGTCTTGTTTCAATTGCATTTTTGTCTCAAAATGAGTGTCTTGTTTCATTTTCTAGTAAGTTAGTTATGCATGAATTGTCAATACTACCCTTATAAAAAGCTAGATACAATAGTAAACATATAACACTAACGAATTTCTTCTTATATTTTCTCAAAATAGAAAGGAGGACACTCATTTTGAGACGGAGGGAGTATTAGCTATTAATACTCGGAAGTGTGTAGAATTTGAGATGGCTATGGCTATCAACTTGGGTCAAATTCTAGATTAGTTGATTCCAATATTAAATAGATTGAAAGAAAACAAAAAAAAACAACCCATTCAAATGGGCATCACATTTCAATGCAAATATTAATTTTGTTTCTTCAAATAGTTGAACCTAAAAAACAAAACACTTTTTGACTTGCATGTATTAATTATTTAATCTACACTAAATGTACAGGCACCACAAGAAATTCAAGAAAAGTTCCAAGAATCATGCAGAAAGATGAGTTCAGAGTCCGGCAAGGCACTAAAAGCACTAGCCACAGCCATAAAGACAATGACAGACCCATCTTCCTCCACAGCTCCACACTTGGACACCTCCAAAAAAGCCATAGCTGACCTCAAATACTCACTGAAACATGCTTCGTTGCAAGATTTGGATCTTCTGGCAATGGTTTCAACTGCCACAGTTGCGTCCATTTTAATCGAGATCGTTAAATGTGTAGACGAAATTTCAAAGGCGGTCCACGAGCTTTCGGAGATGGCACATTTCAAGACTCTGGAGAAATCGCATATGCTTCACAAAGGAACAGTGAAGCCTGTTTTGTTAGATGGAGACGATGATGGGAATGTTGTGATTATTGTGCACGAGAATGTACAGAATGCGGACGTGCCAAAGCCTGCCCAAAGAGTGGACATCGTGTAAATATAATTTTGTTTCCTTAATGTACATAGTTTTTTTAATGGAATTTTATGGTCAAATTGAAAAATTAAATTGTTAACACTAACCTAATCTTACCTGGTCACTAGGGGTAAATTATGTACCACACAAAAAAAAAACAGTTAATTAGAGTTTGATATATATATATAGATTGAGGATTCTAATCCAATAATTATTTGGCTTAGACTAAGTAATTAATGAGAGACCGATGAAATTATAACACCTCATTTAAAATGTTTAGATCCAGCGGATCGCTCCGCTCCCACAAATTCACTTGGGTATATATATACATGCGGGCTGCGGCAATTAATTATAGGTTGAAATAATGTAGTGCTATGAATTTATTACCTGTATATATGTTAGCTCTTAACCTATTCGATCAAGTCTAATGAGTTTTAGTTTTGTTTGTACCTGACCTTTCAACTGGCTAGGAAGAGTAATTCGGACCTTTCAACTGTATATATGTCAGCTCTTGGCTCATGGAGCCGGATTCAGTCCAATCGATTTGGTATCGGTCTGTTTCGGTCGTAATTTTTGTTATGGTCTTGCCTACGCCCGATCATTTTCCTGTCCAGTCTTCAGTTTTAGATTTTCTTTAAATTCGATTGATATTTCGACCTATGCACACCCCTACGAAGAAATACTAGCCAAGAATTTGGTATAAAAAATTAAATTAAACTATTAGGAAAATTGTGTTATACTGCATTACTACTGTATAAGTGGTGGCCTAGAGTGATAGTAAAATCATATGAGAAAGAGGTAATTCTAGCAATTAAGGCAGAAGGGGAGTAACAATGTCTTCGGCCTTATTATTTCAGTGTGAGCTCTTCGAGGTAATTTGTTTTAGTTATAGTTCTCTTGGTTTTGTGATGAATCAGATGACCCGTGTGTTACCTTAGTCATCAGTTTTTTTATCAGACGTTGTAGATTGGGTCGGTTTACAAGCCCTAGACATAATTTAGAACCTCTTAATTTCTAGTCGAAGCTTGATTAACAATATTCATGGTTTGTATAAAAAGAAACATTACAATAACATATATGCACAAAATAATGAAGTCTAATTTACAAACAAACTCTCTAGCGGCGGCTTCTAGGGTTTCTCTTCTTTCAAGAGAGGCGGTGTGGTGGCTGCGACTCCTTAGGTGGCGGTTAGGTCTTTCGGATAAAAGAGCGTTTTGTCTCTCGTATGAGTGTTATACCTTAAAGGTATCAAGGGCGGTAGTGATAGTTACGTTTGTGGAGGTTTGGATTCGGCAAGGGGTGATTAAGGCGTAGGCAGCGGAAGATGAGATTGTGGCTATGGCAACATTCAATCAGGGGAGAATTCGTGGTGCTCCCGTGATAGGATCAGGTCACGAGCAAGCAGAGACCAATGGAGTCTGGTTCGACGAGTGGTGCTGGCGGGTTTGGTGACTTGTGTTCCAACCGTCTAGTGCCCCTGGTAAAGGTGAACGCCTTCCGTGGCAGAATCAGGTTGCAGGGTTGTCTCGAGTAGTACGATCGATCTGATTCAGGTAGAGAAGAAAGAAAGTCCAACATGTTTGGCATTGTGGGACTGGTTGGGACAGAAGGTCTCGGTTTGAAGCTGGGTAAGACCTAGCCATTTGAGTTGGTTAACTTTCTGTAAAATCCTCTGTGGAGGTCATGGGCTCTTTCCATATTTAGTTTAGTTGTTTTGTTTTATTTTGGTTTTCTTTGGATTGTTTGGATGTTTCAGTTTTTTTGAACTTTGGTTTGTTTATGATTTTATTGAAAGTTAAGGAAAGTGGAGAGTTCAAGATAAATAAAAAAAAATTACAACCTGTAAAATGTTTAGACAAACATGGGACAAATATTAAATTTAATTAAAACAAACATTTGTGAACAATATATTTATGCATGTAAGTGTTCCTTGCCTTCGAAAATAATAAGTCTCGACTTTCATATGCTTATTTTATAAAGTAAAAACTGATTTTATATATAACCCATTCCTTTTCCTTATTTTGAGTTCCAAATAAAAGAATATACAAATGTGTTATGTTTTTATTATAGAATATTGTTATGTTATTTATAATAAGGATCGGATCGGATCGGATCAGCCGTGGTTGCAATCCCACAGCAATGCTTAACATATAACATAACTAGTACGGAGTAATTAGTAAATAGTAGTTGTATATATCACAAAGCTGAACAATCTTGATACTTTTATATATGCATTTATCTGCAGAGGCAGAGTTTATTAATATTTATATCAGGAATGTATGAGAGCTCTATAATGGGTCACATTCAGGAGCATCACTCTATACTGCATTGATGCACTACAAAATACAAATAGCTAGTGAATTAATTCTTTCAAAAACTGCATATATTTGAACAAAACCAAAAATGAAAGTTCCACATTAGTAGCTCTAAAAGTCACTTTCAAAGGAATATTTTTCATCTATTTTGCATAAAAAGGTGAAGAGTGACACTCTTGAGCTTGATGAAGAGTCAGAGTAAATGGGTATCACATGATTTTGCAATTGGTCAAAATCTGAAATGAACCCATATTTGCACAATAAAATAGTTCAGCTGCACATGAACCACAAGCACAATAAACAAAACAAAACAAAGTTGGTGGAGAAGCATATTTCCATATCCTCCTCCTGTTTAATCAGAGTTCAGATTTGCAGTGTTCTTCACTAACACAAGACACAATCTGCACACAACAATGAACTCACACTTCCACTACTCACCCACACTGATCTAAACAGCTCACTATTTTTCATATACCATATTTGAAACTTCATAAGAGAACCAAACATTTGTTTCACTTTCCTAATATATGTACTCCAAAACTATATATACAAAGAACAAGGAAGAGAGGAAATATGTGTCATCTGTAGTAATAAGAATATAGGCTCCCACATTAAGAAAAAAAAAAATTAAAAACTTCCACTGCATCATGTTTGGTCTACTTACCATCCATAGATAGGGTTTTCTACCTGGGGAGGCAAGAGATTCAAATCTTTACAGTGTTGTTTGTCGTAGTCTCGAGTCCCGGGTATTGCTCCAGTACACAGTCTGAGAAACTCATTCCCTGTCAGACAATAGTGGGCAAATGCCAGCCCTCCATCGACCATTTCAGTCAGATTAGGCATTGAAGCTGATTTTGCAATAACTTTTCCGTTGGCATTTTTCACTTTCGCATCATGGTTCATGCCGTTCAAAATTTCATCAAGGTCGGAGTACTCCACAAATCTCTGGGTGGCTGCCTCCCATGAAAGCTGATATCTTTGCTCGGGAGTCATAGGCTGCGGTTCATTTTCCAATGCTTCCTTTACCTTAGAAACAAAGTCCTCCGATGTCTTGTAAGTCAAACAATTTGGGAATTCCCTGAAGAACTCATTGGATGGGTGATCGGCACACACTACAAATTTTCCCATGGCAAGTGCTTCAGCAGTAGCAGTGCAGAGCACATCACTAACACTAGGATTTATGAAGACTTTATACCTTCAAGCCAAAAGGAAAAAAATAATGTTAAAAGGAAGAAATACAGAGACGTCACTATATTTGCTTCAATTTCAATCGTAACTAAGTTATTCCAAACATATACATGATTACAGTAACTGCTTTGGATGAGGCATGAGTATGAACTGGGAAAAGAAATGTTTAAATAGGAAATTCAATATGTATTCAGTAATTCCAGAAGAAATGCATGTTACTAAATGAATATTTCTAGAATTTCACAGGATGAGTTAGTCATTTTAGAGAGAGAAAAAAAAATAGAACCTCAAATTGGTGAATGATTTGATAACTGAAAATGAAGCCACGGTAAATTGGGATCCTAAAGAATATTTACCCATGAAGAGAATCATCCGCATGGTCTCTCCCTTTCATGAAGTTTAGGTTCAGGTCCAACCTTTTAGCTGCAGTCTGAACTTCGTGAGCATCTTCTCCATTCCCAAATACATCCAATTTAATGCCTCCAAGATCATTTTTTTTCTGCGCTAACAAATCTATTAACTCCCGGTATCCCTTCGCCCAAACCATCTTGCCTAAGAAATAGGCTCCTTTCGAGAAGGCTTGCTCTCCAAGTTGCTTTTCAGCAGCAACTTTTTCTCCAATTTTCAAAAACTTAGGATTGACACCATGAACATTGCAGATCACAGACTTTGGTAGATCCTGGGTAGCAGCAGAAAGGCGTAGAACCTGGATCAAGAAAATCATTAACAATTTGGTCCATGCACTATGGAAACAGCCTCAAGTAAAGATGAGTATCAGAAAAGAAAGAAAAAAAGATAATCCAACCTTATGGCAGTATGCTCTGGCAACCAAATTGTTGATGTGCTTGACAAAAAATGCCTTAATAGCCCCATTCTCCTCTCTCTTGATGTACTCTAAGTAATTTGTATGGACAACACCAACAACATGATTAAATTTATCAGTCCAACGTTTGCCATGATGGTACCAATTTAAGTGTTCTGGTTCTTCGAGGATAGCAATGTCAGCATCCTTGGACGAAATAAACTGAGATGTGTCTCCAGCAGGTACAATGCTTCGCCTTTCTTTTGAGAACTAAGAAACAAAAATGACAATCTATCAGCAATAGTTCTTTAAATATTAGCAACGAAGTGCCAATCTAATTAGAATTAGGTATTACCTTTCCGGGATAAAAAGAAATCTTAAAATCAGCCTTAAAGCCAGTTCTTTCCTCAAGCCAGCTACGTATATAAATCTCCTGCTCTTCCGGTGAACTGAATGTGACAATGTTGGGATAAACTAATTCTTGATCTGATTTACAGAGCCATGGAACCAACAGTGTGACGTTTTGTTTTGCAGACTCAGCTAAATAGGCTGCTCTGAAGAGTGGATTTACAGCTGTTCCTGTCATCCAAGGAAGACTTGCAGTTGTGACAATAGCAACATGCCTTTCTTTGCTTGGTGGGTCATGCTTTGCATGGTCGGTCCAAAAACCACCCTCATAAGTATGGCCTGTGCTTTGCAGGACGCTGGCTATCCTTAATTCCAAATCATCATTTACATCATCGTTCTCAAGCACAGAAGATTCTCCTGCAAACGCAAATGGCCAAAGAAGTTGATTCTTGCGCTTGCTGCACAAGCTTTCAACTATCTTATCACATACATCTGCAATCATAATTGGAACGGTATTAAAATCAAATAACAGTCACCATGCCATTATAGTCAAACTTTCGTACAAAAGCTATCATGCAAAATGTCAAGCATGTCATTGAATTCCTAAGGTGTATCTTCAATATATTTTCTGTGCCCGTGACATAGACTATACCAACTTCTAATCTTTTAGAACCTTCATGTTACCATTCCACCTGTGCAACCCATACACATTAACAAATCGCTGGAAATTTTCAAGATGTGAACTCTAGAGCAATTTTTTATTTTTTTATCAGCAACGAGACATCATACTTGAAGTAACAATGTTTCTCACTCCCCAAAGAAAGCGTCACCCTAAACCCCACCCAACAAATCCGACCCCATACCGTCGATAAGGAGGCTCGAACTCGATACCCCAGAGGGAATCCAAAGTGTTTGAACCACTTGGCCATACCGTCGACAAGGAGGCTTGAACTCTAGAGCAGTAAATCTCATGCCAGACAACCACTAACATCCACTCCCCTTGTCAATACATTCACGACACACGAATTGGGGTAAAAGGAAAGAGCAAGTATTCCTCTTGATTTTTCTGTCCAGTTAAATGCAACCACCTATTTTTAACCATCGGGAGATACAAATATTTAATTGAAGCCAAACATACACCTAAAAGGAAACCACTAACTCATCGCGCGTGTGAAGGTGTGCGCATGTGTGACTAACATACACAATAGAAATTTATACTTCATTATGTACAAAAGGACATCTGTTTCCAGCTTTACAAAAGGAACGCTAATCCCAGTTGATCTGGAAATAATCCTACAAGAATCATTCAGCTAAACAAACCTAGAAGAGGGGTCAGAAAACTAAATAACCAAAATGATGACAGGGAAAATAAAAGCAGTCAATTTTTGGTAAAAGAGAACCAAATCAGCTAACAATGTAATATAATGGAATTGGATATTAATACAACATACCTTTTCGAACACCAAGTTGATCTAAAAAGGGACTTGATTGACGAACCAAATATGCCAAAAGCTCTGGAACATCCAATGGCGCCACTTCCTATATTGGATACAAGGGAGGAAAGGCACAATCAATATAGTGTTATCTTCTATAGATCTATCAAAATTCATTTAAGTTTCATACATTTATAATTCCAGTCCCGGCAATTAAAACACTGCCTAGCCAGAACCATACTAGAGTTAAAATCTACCCACAGGCCCACGGTTGAGCCTAGGCAGTGTCCTAGATCTATCATAATTTACAACTACCAACAGTATAGAAAAAAAATATAAATAAAATAATAAATAAAGTTTTGACTGCGAACCTTTGAGTCCTGAGGCTCCTTGCACATTGCTTTCTGCAAAAACAAATTATCAAATAGATCCATTTAGAGATTCTGGCTCATCCTTGTCCCATCATAATATTGCTCTTGGGTAAAAATCAGCAACAACCAACAGTGTTAGACGGAGCGCATAGCTCCTTTTAAAGTTGTTCGGTGATGTGGTACTTAAAATAATCGACATTAAACTGAACACCTTTTCAAAATAGTTAAATAAGACATTTGAAGACTAATTAACTAGATTAAAAAAAAAAAAAAAAAAGCTCTTCCATTTACATTTTCAATTATGGGAACTTTTGAAAGGTGTTAAATGGTTATGGGAGCTTTTCTATATGATCAAATGCACCAGGGTCATGAAGTAAAGACTTCGAAAGGTTCAACAGATTGGACATACAAATGGGCGCATATATATTCTTCTTATATCATATTCCTATTATGTAGGAGTATCCTAACTCAGAAATTAGACAGTTGAGGGATAAGCTAATAGTATCGCAAACTGTAACTTTTTCCATCTTATGAGAGCAAATACCATGAGGTTTCTAATTTGACTGAGTAACACCACCTTCTTTTAAAATTTAAGCAATTCAATGATTACTAGTGTTTTTAGAGCCTTGTTTGTCAAACACAGGAACCCAAAACAACAATTCATAGTTTGTTATAAACAGTGTTACATCATTAGGATGTTTTTTCTTGTTTTGGAGATCAATTTCCTAATTGTTATGTGGAATATGAAGGCAGCCATTTACTCACAAGTTCAATTCCAACTTACAATAAAATAAAAACACTACGAAGAATCAATTATACAAAACCTAAAAAACAAATTGCAAACAATTCAGAGGACAGTGAAACATACCAAGCTGGACTTGAATTTCTCAACCAGTTCATTGCTGCTAAAACTAGCGCTCCGTTTCTCGAACTCCCTCAGTCTGGTCTTCAGAGCCCGAATTGGCTCCCACTCTCTGAATTGGCTCTCATCCCAATCCCAATTCCTCACTCCACTCCCATCCCTAACCCTATTACTGTTTCCGTAATCAGAAATTTCGTCCACCTCTGAAACAATCGCCTTCTTAATCGCCGACAAATCAATCCGAATCGTCCCCGTGGGCCTCCACTTCTCCAGAACCTTCTTGCTGAAATCCGGCGCCGAGTACGTCCTCCGGAATTCCGTCAGCTTCGGCTGCAGCTTCTTCACGAAATCGATCTCGGCCGGCGGCGAGGACCGTATCGCGGGAACCGAGAAGGTGGAGACGGAGGGGGAGTTGATGAAGTTCTCGAATTCCCGGTCAAACGAGGTGGCCAGGTAACGGTTCTTGAACGACTTCGCTCGGTCCCTCATCAGCTGCAAATCCGCATCCGCAGAGTCCCGAACCTCCCTCCACCCTTTCGATATGAACGACAGTGCGCTCGCCGACGAAATCTCCGAACCTTGAGGTCCGTTAGCCATGGCCGAGACTGTAACGAACAATTATTCTTCGCCAAATACTCTGAAGAAGGTGAAGAAATTGGAAATAGAGATTGGAACTAGGATGGAGATTTAACGGTTGGGATTCGGCGTCGACATTGTTGCGGAAGAGATCGTACACGTGTATCGCCACGCAGGACATGTAATTGCAGGTGAGATTTCGGGAGTGGTGACGTGGAGCGAGAGATTGGGTTGGATATTCATATTCGCCGACTAGAATATGCTGAAAGGCTTTTGAGATGGGTACACGTGTCAGCGAGTGATTGGCCGTGGTTTACACATATCGACAGAAGGGTTTTGTCAGGTTGTTGTCCAATGAAATTGGAAGAAAAGCGCGGGGTTAGTTAGGCAGTTAGTTACGTGTAACTAAAGTACAGTGGTTTGGTTAGTACCACATTGATGAGATGACACAGACTTAATAGTTTTGTTGTCATTAATGTTAACAATGTCGAGAATTGGTGGCTGTGTTTCCCAATTAATTTGTGGACCGTTGAAGTTGTGATCCCACCAACAATGTTCTTCACCGTGCACGTCATGTCCAGGTCTACACGCTTTTTGGCCTTCGCAAATGTCACTTTATTTTGATTCTTGATATTCAAAGATGACGTGGAATATGTATTATGGAATATAAAGTCTTGTTTGTTTCTCCTGAATGACTTCCGTTAAGTCACGGTAAGTAGGTGATGAAAACTTTAAGAAACTGAAAGTTGGTGGTCTGTTAAGTCAGTTATGTTTGGTAGATGACTGACTAAATGTGCCGGTAAGTTGGGTGTTTTGTTTGGTAAAAAATCCTGGTAAGTCAATATAAATAGTACAAATTACCAAAATGTCCATGATATTAGTATTTTTTTTTTAGGGGAAAGACACTTTTATTGATGAAAACTAAACGTAATACAAAATGATTTCCAAAAGCGATAATAAAATGAACCAGAGATAAGAAGAGAGCCTCAGGCATACCCAAGGTCTACAAGCATCTGATTCTCGAAAAGAGAGAGGATAATCAAT
>JAYMTA010000745.1:0-24726 GCA_036897625.1 Pelargonium cotyledonis
GGTGATGAAGATGAGGAGGTATGTTACGTTGTATGAATCATTGCGGCTATATGATTAGGCACAGAGACAGAGACAGAGAGCGAGATTCGCATGGTAGAGGAGGAAGAAGAAGAAGAAGAATGAAAGGGTTTTAGGGAAATGGGTTTTAGCGCCGATTTGGGTGTGGTGTCCAAGTCAGCTGGGGTTTTTCTAATTGGTCCAGACTTCAATATTGCTTGCACTCACAAAAACTCTGCCATTACCTTTCTCTCACTCGCTCTAGCTTGTTTTCTCTCTCTGTATGTGTCGGGGGATGGAGAGAGATATTAACGGTCTGGTCAACTGTCGAAAACAATCATCCCACAGAATCTCATCACGCTCCCACCTTTCTCTCTCTATCTACAATATCTACAGCCACCTCTCTCTCTCACTCACATTCTCTCTCTATATATATACATACATACATACATCTCTTTCTATGCCCCTTTACGCTGTCTTCTGTCTTCTGTCTCTGTCTCTGTCTCTAATAAACGCAATCAATCCCACTCCACAGTTCTTTATATATTTGGTTTTGTCCTTTTGGGTTCATGGTTTTGATGAGGGTCCGTGGATTTTGACAGGAAAGAGGTCGGAAAGTGGATTCTAAAGGGGGTGACTCTCTTCCAGGTTTGTTCTGATTCACCGGTTTCTCTTCATTTTGGCAAACAACTCGCCATTTGGTGTTTGAATAGGTGTTTGAGAGGTTGCTGGGCTTGGCATTTTGTTTGAACAGGGACTCCGTCTGAGCTTCCATCTCGGATTCCATTGCCTGAGAAGAAGACGCTGGAGTTGATTCTTGACAAACTTCAGAAGTGGGTGCTTATTTGTTCTCTATATGTTAAATGTGTTCTTTTTATTTTTCTCTTTTCTGATGTTAAGCATCATTTTGGGTCTGAATTGTGGCAGGAAAGATACTTATGGGGTTTATGCGGAACCAGTTGATCCTGAAGAGGTGTGTAGAATTTTATCTTAAACTTTACTATAGCCTTTGACGACTTTATTGGAGTGGGAATTTGAAATTCTGTTTGTTTCTGTAGTTGCCTGATTATCATGATGTGATCGAGCATCCTATGGACTTCGCCACAGTCAGGAAGAAGCTTGGAAATGGATCATACACGACCTTGGAACAATTTGAGGTGGGTATTCATGATTCAATTTTTACTTGATTTATGCAGGTTTCTTGCTGCTTGATATGTTGCCTATGCATGCTAGTTTTTGGCTTGTTGCATATGAAGGAAGTTTAAAAGGTGTTGGTTGTACAAAATTAACGGTTGTTAGGGAATCAACTCCCCCACCCCTCCCCAATATATTTCTCTCCCTTGTGTGTTATCTTCCTGAAAAATTGTGACTGAGAGGCATGCTTTGGTTTCTTCAATATGTAGGTGTCAAAGAAGTTAATCTTTAATTATATCCTAGAAAAAATATATATGCTTATCCCATCAGAAAACTATATAACTTTTCAAAGCCAAATTCCTCTTTCTAAATCCTTAATTGCATATTTCAGCCTAATGCTACTGACTATAATAATTTTTTCTATTCTTTCAGAAAACTTTTCTAGAATTTTATGTCAAAAATGGAGGTTTAACGGTCTTGAGTTTCACTTTTGGTTTAGATTCTAGACTTTTGTGCAATAAATACTTGGACAGTTTTGCTCTATTTATGAACCCTTTTGTGTTACTAAAAAAGAAACTAAATCTCTGCTGTCTCCTGTTTTCCTTGTTTGAATCTCCTGGATGCGTGTTTATTATTTTTTGTATACAGCCTATGTGGCCGGCATATTTAAAAGCGGATCCAAATATTTTGAATTACCATGTAGGGAATTTGGTCCTAGTTTATTTATTTATTTATTTGTTTTTTTACTGTATTAAATTATTTATTAACCATGGACAAGTATCTAATAGTTGACAAGCTCAACAACTGATGTAGACAGCGAAAGTACATACTGTCTGCCAGTGGATGTGATTTGTGGACAAGGATTTACCAGTTGTATTTCGTACTAAAATGTGCAACTTTCAGCAGCTATTCATGTCTACTTGTTAAGTGGTTCTTTCTCTTTGGCACAGTGTTATTCCAGGACCTGTTTCTACTCCTTAAAGATATAAACTAAGGTTTCATGAAATACTGTTCCCTTGAGGATTCTCTTGTGGAGTAGTTTTTGGGATCTGTTATGAGGGGTCTTGTGGGTAGATATGGATATGCAAGGGTAGAATATTGAATGAGTGGCAGACTGAAATTTCTACCTAGACTACAATGTAATGTTTATAACTTCTCATGAAGACAGTAAATTTTTCTGTCAGTTTCCTGTACCTTTTCATACATTTATACACATGGACAGCATCAGTATCATGCTGCACATGATTAAGGGTGTAGGTAAGAGTTTCATTATTGGAATCATAAGATTAAGAACTAAGATTGCTATTTGATGGAGTATATTTGGAAGTAATAGGAAGGATTCTAGAGAAAACCCAAGTTAGTTAGAGGCTGAATTTGAGTGCAATTTTATTGAGTGGACATTGAAATATTTTTTAACAAAGCTGGTTGCTCCTGGGAAATATTCTAACCTTAAGGTGAGAGTTGAGATAGCTGTTTTGGTGCGGAAGCCTTTACGTGGCTGTTTAAATGTTGTGAGTCAATTTGCTTATAGGTTTTGTGGTTGTATGATTGTATCATCTTTCTATATAGGTGTAAGGCTTGTGGCCTTCTGAATAAGTTGGTTGTAAGTTTGTAACTGTTGGTTATTCATTCTGGTTTTTGGAACAATGTTAGAATCACGTGTTAACATCCATTTTGAGTTTGTAATTGGGATTGTAGGATCATTTGTCTCTGGTTTATATCTAACCTGAGTCTGTTTTATTCTCCTTTCTTGCTCTCTTATTCTTTTTAATTTTGCTTATGGAGAAATCTGTTTTTCATTAATGTAATAATGAGTTCAAGGTTGGGAAAATTAATACATGTTAGTTTGAATAAGAAGCACAATTAATCTAAAAAATGTTGATAATTTTGGAAATATGCCGACAGAGCCCGACAAACGAGCTTTTTAGTTATTGGATGAGGAATCTGAAGGGAGGGACAATAATGAATTTCATTTAGGGAAAAGAAGTGTAATGGTCATTCTAGAATGCTAGTATTTGATATTTTGGGTAATTTTCATGTCATGGTGCGGTTATGTATGTGGTTACTTGGGATTATTATATCAAGGGCAGCCTTCAAAGTATAGGCCAAAAGGAGCTGCCTGCAACAGGTAGAAAAGACAAGATTGTAAACATGGGGACTATCTTGTAAATGATAATACCTTCCTATTTCTTGATATATTTGAGATTACTGCGTATCCATCTTTCTTTAATTACATTGGTTAGTACCTCAACATGTTTGTTTTTTTATTATGTATTAGCATGTTAACCCATCTTCTCTGGATGCAGAGTGATGTTTTTCTGATTTGCTCAAATGCTATGCAGTACAATTCAGCTGAGACTGTATACCACAAGCAGGTATAGGTTCTCCGCCCCTGCCTTTTTATTTATCTTGCTTGTTTTGTTTGGTGAATTAATATTATGTCCTTGTCATATTTGATAGGCACGGTCTATCCAAGAGCTAGCAAGAAAGAAATTTTATAAATTGAGGATTGCATTTGAACGCACCGAGAAAGAGGTGAAGTCAGAGCAAAAACCGAGATCCAACTCCTTTGTCAAGAAGCAAATAAAGAAGCCTGTATGCCGAACCTCACAGGAACTCATTGGCTCTGATTTCTCTTCAGGTGCAACACTCTCCACACCTGGTGATTTGCACAACAGTTCTATCCCAACCCAAGCTGGTGGTTCTGAGAAACCGGGCAATGATGATAGGCTGGTAGATAATAATTCTCCCCTTACTGATATGAATCAGGAGAAGACAGATGAACTCTCATCAGGTATCATCGCAAATGTTTTCTCTGTGCTTTCTTTCTCGCTGAATAACAATTCTCATGTTGTGTTAAAAACATGCTCAATATTTTGGTCATACCTGGAACTACTTGACTAGAATCAGATTCCCTAAGTTCTTTTTGGGTTAACGTTATAATTGGTCCTCCAACATACACGCAGTTCATACTTTATCCTTCACTATTTTTTAAATCACAATTGATCCTTAGGCTGTAAAATCTCAAAACCCTTGCCCAAAAGTATATTTATTCAACTTTGGTTTGGTCTCATATTTTGCACATGCCTTGACCTCTATTAACTGAATGCATGTGCAAAATATTACTCCCTCCGTTCCAAAATAGTGTCTTGTTTCCATTTTTTGCAAAAATTAAGAATTATTAGATAATTTAGTGTGTTTTCAATATTACCATCACTTTCCCACCTACACCCTTTGTGCAAATCTGCCTATGTGCATAAGTTATAAGTGTAATATGAGAAAAACAACAATATAATAATCTAAAAATAGAAACATGACACTCATTTTGGGACGAAAAATTTAGACAAACAGGACACTTATTTTGGGACGGAGGGAGTAGATTAAAAGGAAGTTGAGTTATTGGTTAAGTTTCATCAAAAGTCTCATACTTTGCACATGCCTTAACCTCTATTAACTGAATGCATGTACAAAATATTAGATTACTTATTGGTTAAGTTTCATCAAAAGATAAAACTTTGGAACACTAGATCACCAGAAAGAATAGTGTAATGATCAATGATGATTTGAAAAATAGTTGGGAGATCAAACGTTAACTCTTCTTTTTATATAAATCTGGTTCAGTGAACTCTTTAATAAATACGTCCATTAATTCTTAGCCTTGGTGCGGACTGCGTTAGCTTGCCCAATCTAGTTCTAAGTTAGCATGTATGCATGTTATATTTTCCATCTATTATCTCCATTTGCATAATTGAACGTTTGTTTGGGTCATCGTATATTACATAGTTCCTTCTAACTGCAGTGATTGCAATTGTTTTAGGGAAAGGTTTCCTCTCCAAATTAGGAAAGAAGTCACTCGTGCTTGATGAGAACCGTCGTGCAACTTACAACATCTCCAATCAACCTGTGGCCAGATCAGAATCAGTATTTACAACCTTTGAGGGAGAACTCAGGCAGCTGGTTGCTGTATGTAGCCTCGTTACTCTTCTCTTGGCTTTTCCTTGACTGCCTTTCCTTGGTGCTAAAATTGTCTGCTTAATCTCTTTGATCAGGTTGGACTCCATGCTGAATATTCCTATGCCAGAAGCCTGGCTCGTTTTGCTGCAACTATTGGACCTGTTGCTTGGAAAATTGCTTCCCAGAGGATTGAGCAGGCTCTCCCTGATGGTTGTAAATTTGGTCGGGGTTGGGTTGGAGAATATGAGCCGCTTCCGACCCCTGTATTAATGGTTGAAAATTGTACTCCGAAAGAGCCTGCTTTGGCTAGGCGGTCTCAGACGTCTGCTGGATTGAGGAAGGTTGAATCATTCAGGACCTCACTTTCTCCCCAGGAGCATGCTGCTAGCAGACCTACTCCAGAACGAAAATCGTCTCCCTTTGCTCCCAGTGGGCCATCATTAGAAGGGAAACCATCCTTGTTCGCTCCCTCGGGGACAAGACCACCCAGTTCAACCATTAATGCCACTCTTCAACAGTGTAATCAGATTCCCAGGAATTTCAATGAGCCTCAGAACAAGGATATAAAGCAAGCAGAACTAATTTCTCTGTCCTCAGCCCGCCAGAATAGTAATAATAGCAATAGTAATCTTATGCCAGAAAGGAAGCTTTCGAATAGTTCAGAAGTGACAACTTCCAGAGGAAGGGAGGGTCTATCGAGGAACACGAATGCCCTGCAGCCTGCTCCATTTATGCAGCATCAGCAGCAACAGCATAGCAATGGAAATGTCACTGGAGGATTGCCAAATGGAAGAGTTACCGTTACAGGTTCGAGTAATAGGATGACAAGCCCATCACCCGATGCTATTCCTAATCAAATGGCCAGAGCTGCAACTTACTTTCCTCGAGGGCAGGAACAGGGACTCACAGATCCAGTTCAGTTGATGAGAATGTTAAGTGAAAAGTCCCAAATGCAGCAGAAATCTTCAAATCAATCTCCAGTTGATACTCCTCCAGAAACACCATCAGTTCTTTCTGTGAGAAGAGAAGATTCGACAAATGCCGCATCAGTTGCTGCCCGTGCCTGGATGTCTATAGAAGCTGCAGGCTTTAAACAACCAGCAGAAAATTCCGGCATGCATAAAGATCGGATTTCTGCAGATTCATTGTACAATCCAACTAGGGAACTGCATCCACAGTTTTCCCGAGTTAGGGAGGAGTTTCCTCCTGGTTGGATGCAGTTTCGGCCTGAGATGATCGGTTTTCCACATCCCAAGATGGCGCCACAGCAAATCCGAATGAGCAATGAAGTGCGACAACTACAAAACAGACCTATGATATTCCCCCAGTTGGTAGCAGCTGACTTGTCTAGGTTTCAGGTGCAGCAACCTTGGCGAAGTCTGAGTCCTCGATCCCAGCCAAGGCAGAAACAGGATACATTCCCGCCAGACTTGAATATCGGTTTCCAGTCTCCGGGATCTCCAGCAAGACAGTCTTCAGGTGTGATGGTTGATTCACAGCAGCCAGACCTGGCATTGCAACTTTGAGTAAGGATGGTTTTGCTTCTTTTTGAGGAAATATATACAATACCAGTTCTAGTACTAGGAAACAAAAATGCCCTGCATGTTCTAACATTGTAATGAACTTTGTAGTTATTAGTGAAATTCTCAATTTTTTTTATTGTTCTTTGTTGCCCCAATATAGAAGAGGTATCTAGCAGTTGAATTCGGCTAGATTGAACAGGAGTTCAATGCATTAGATCATATTTAATTTCTCTATTTCTACTTTTGGCTTAAATTATGTTTCATATGTGTGTTCTACCTTTTTCTAATATAAATACAATGTAACAATTAAAATTCTAATAGTGCAAAAAAATGCGGAAGTTGAAATCAATAAGAGCAAACACTAAGAGTGACAATAGTCCGATCTCAGAAAGATGATGATATATCAATTTCTAGGGATAGAGTTATCTTGTAATTGAATTATTGAAAAATTCAAGAAAAATTGTGAAGTGCATCCCGTAGGTGTAGGCAAGTCGGCGAAACACGTAAATGTAATACGTAAATGTAATTGTATGCTTGATTTACTATCTTGTTTATTTTTGTCTTGTTTGTCTCATTAACGATCATATGAGTAAAACTAATTGTATGCTTGATCATATGAACCACGGAAAAAATTAGTTATTATTTTTTTCTTTTTTCAAATGATTGTCAATTTTATTTTAGGGTTAATTGTTTCCGGTTTTTTTGGACGGACTTTTTTTAGACTTAACTCATGTACTTAGACTTTAGTCGGTTCAAACCATGAACTGCATAATTTTTGTAATTTAACCCAAATTACCGGTTATAGCCGGTTTCACTTTGTCACGTCATCTTTAGTGCCACGTCATCTCGCCATGTTAGTAAATGGCCACCTCTGGCCCACCTACCTCGCTGACGTGTCATCTTTTCATTCTCAAAACGCTGTCGTTTCCTTCTACATACCTCCTTACATATGACACCACACCCATCTCCTTCTTCTGAAACCTCTCCTTGATTTATTTCAAATTTACAGTTTTTTTTTAATTAATTTATGGAGATTCTGGTGCTCAACAGAATAACCGACTTTGATATCGGCATCGGAACTTTCCAGAATCCGCCGTACATTTCTCAGTCGATCTCAGTCTCCGACGTCATCGCCGCCTCCAAATGGACCGCTCTCCTCCTCGTCGCGCTCGCCGCCGCATTTTCCAGACTCCTCAACAGACTCAGAATCTTCGCAGTCAAGCTCTTACCGGCGAAGGCTACGCTGGGCGACCAACAGCCACTCATCGACTGCGGCGATAGTGACTCAGAAACGTCCTGCTCCTCCAATGACGAAGACGAGGATGAAGTGGTCGAAGAAGATGCCGAGGTGGATGAGAATTGGCGGCAGCGCATGGACGAGGATTTCCGAGTAAGGAGCTCCGGCAACTGCGTTGACGACAAGTTGCAGTCTCGTAAATTGAGGCTCCGCCACCGCCGCAACGTCGGAGATGTATGCTCCTGGAACGATATCACGGCCGGGAAGAGCGTCGTCAAGCTCTACTCTTCGTCTAAATCGGCGCCGATGGTTGTGACCGCCGGCGAGAATGATTCCTGGAACATCGAGCTGAAGGTGTGGGACCGGCGCGTGTCGTGCAGAATCCCGGTGGTTCTCGCCGAGTGGCACTCGCAGGCGAAAAGTTTTGTGAGATTTATTATCGGCGGTGACGGCGAGTTAACGGTGGGTGATTTGAGAAAGCCCCACGCGCCATTTTAAAGAGCGTTTCATTTCACTGACGTGGCAAGTGACATGGCTTGGTGACGTGGTGAGATGATGTGGCACTAAGGATGACGTGGAAAAGCGAAACCCGGCTATAACAGATAATTTGAATTAAATTACAAAAATTATGCAGTACATGGTTTGAACCGTCTAAAATTAAAGTACAGAGATTAAATCTAAAAAATAAAGTCAGTTAAAGGGACCTGAAAACAATTAACTTTTTATTTTATAAAAGTTAATTATGTATATTACCTATAACAGTTCTCAAATAAATTAGTAGAATTCAATTATTTCACTACAACTAAAATACAAAAGGGTATAATGTAAAAAAGTTCAATTTTTATTATACTTGTCTTAGATTTGTTTGAAAATTGGATGATTGAAACTTAAAACTCATTTTAAGATACAATATTTATATAAGTTGTTGCCTTTTTCGTTGTCCATATTGTTATTCTTTATATATCAAGTTAGACTTTTTATAAATGTACTCTCTTTGTGTAGTCTACTTCTTTGTATTTTTGTGAAAATTAAGGTTTTTTTTTAATACCAAAATATTGTTGAAGTGTTTTGAATTTTCTTTAAAGTTTTGGGTTTGAAATTTCTTCTCAACAGAATGAGATAAGATTTTTGATTTAGAAAAAGAGCTACTTTTGTTGTGTATCTGAACTGATAAAAAAATCAACTTTACTACCAAAGAATTAAAGTTGTACAATTCCCTCTTTACATCAATAGACATGGTCAATCCAACTCCAAAGAACTGCTTCTTCAATTCTTAATCTGCTGAATTGATCACACATGTAATTGGTATATTCAATCCCACATTTCTACCCGATAAATATAACACGAAAGTTCAAGTTCAAGAACCAATTGAGATTGATCTCATCAAATACTAAAACCACAAGAACTCAGCTTGCAGCAGTATACAATTTATATAAAAGCAGCAAAATGGGTTTTCAAATCCAACCTCTTTTTGCCGTAAAACACAAAACAACCAACAAACCAAAAGTACATCATATCTAATATATCACCGGCATCCGGGCACGCACGAGATCTGCTTCGCCTTGCCCTTAGATTTGTTCATGCTGTACGTCTTCCGGTTCCTGAGAATGCAAACATCTCCTTCGCACACGAACTTGGTTTCGTGGGACGAAGATGATTGATCCGCGAAACAGTTGAATATGCTCGAGAAAGTCATATATGCAACAATCAATGGTTCTCTCAATTCTTGTTTTTGGGAAGAACACACACATATATATGGGGAAATAATTGTATATTTTTGACAAGTTCATGCCAACCAAGTCTTCAAACATGAAGAGAATATGGTCAATTTAGTAGGCTGCATGATGATTGGTTTCATATTGAAAACAACATACATATATTTTCAATATGCTATGATAAAAATTGTGTGTACATTAATTGTTAGAGCTAGCAACTGCCATAATACGTGTTGAGCTGTAGGTTTTTGATTAAAACTAGTTGCTGGCCACACACATTACCATTTTAAAAATATTAAAAGATGTGGTTTCATGCCGACTATAGGCCAAAATGGGATTTGGGTTTTGACTCCAAACATATATATATATATATATCAATTATTGTGTCATTTGTTTAATCTTGTATGGTATATTTATCATGTCTTTTAGCAGTGCTTTAAGGGATATGCTCCCTGTATTCTAGAAGAAATAGACATCTGGTGTAGTTTTAGGGTACTAAAATAGTTTAAAGCTTAATTAGTATGGAGCAATATGAGCATCAGTTGACTGATATAACTTTATATCAGTTGCACTAATGAAGTGATGACACCTCATTTAAAATCATGGATCCGGACGTACGGGTCGCTCCGCTCCCACAAATTCACTTGGGTGGGTATAAGTGAAATTTAATAAGGTGTCATCATCTCATTGACTTGATTAAGTTGCAACTGATACGCATTTTACTCATTAGTATTTAATATGGTTTTCATGGTTTCTAAATTGAAATTAATGGTAACTCCTCCCACTATCCCTCTTTCTAATGCATATTAAGAGTCCCCTAAGAGATAACACAATGGTCAAGACACACACTTCAATGTGGGAGGTCGTGAGTTTAAATTTCATTGCGTCGGGTGGAGTGAGTTTTTGGGTTAAAAGAGGAGAGCTACCATCTATGTGTGACTCAATTTACAAAAAAATGCAAATTAAGATATTCTATTGTTACCTCTCAATACATTCTCGTTAGTGCATTTTATAGTGTCGAACTCATTCGATCAATTTTTTGTTTTTATTTTCTTAAAAAGTTGAAATATGTAAACTTTTTGATACATGATTATAATTAGAAAAATTGGAGAGATACCGAAGAGTGTCTCGGTGAATGTCGGTAAAAAATACGTTGAGAAAATAAGAGTTGTAATTACGTTATAATCTCTCAATACTTACACGAGAGATTTTCAATCTCCCGAACACTTAAATGACAAATGGTTAGTCTTAAAGTTAATATTAACCTTCTTTTCTACTTTCGAATTTAATTTGAAATTCAACTTAATAGTTGGAAAACAATATAACATTCAAGAAGTTGTAGAATTTGAAATCATATTGAATTTGATACAAGTTCTAGCTTTGTGTATCCAATCGTCAAATATGATTTAAACCTACAGTTTTTAATCAAATTTAAAATTTTAAATGGATTGTTATTTGAACTTAAATAATCAGCTCTTTTCCCAAATAATTGATCTATGAAGAGAAGATGTCAACCAATGAAGTTGAAGTTACGTTCTTTCAATTTGATCTATTTCTTCTCCGTCAAAACTCAAAAGTTGATTTTTAATTAGTAGAGCTTGATAATTTGGATGGGAATAACTTTAACTTGGAATTATATACTAATGTGGTTTTTTGATCCAGGATCCAACTTGCACAACTTATAGTCCGATTTGAGTTATTGGAATTCCAATCTTGGATCCTGCAGATAAGAACATGTTATAAAGTAGAATTTTGAGCATGTCCTTATGAGAAATCACATTAAACGTGAAAATGAGATATTTGTTGTGAAGAATCCAAAAGCATTACAAAATAAAAATAATCTGATATAAAGAATGTGTAGGATGTGTTGAATGACTCATTTTCTCTTCAAAGAAATTGATACTAATACTTAGAAATTACGATTGACGGTTGATGACAATGATATAAACCTGTGGTGAGCTCATAAGTTACATTCTAGAGATACATTTTGCGAACTCTTAGCTCCATTACTCAAATATTCTAGAATTTACTTTAAACAATTTTCATTCTAATTTATGTTTTATTTTTCAATTGGATGCAACTAAATGTGACTTTTCAATTTATGTTCATTAAAGATATAAGAAACATATTTGCACTTGATTTATTTAACTATAAGAAATGAAAATAAGACTTTGCTTTGACCCTTAATTGGGAATTATGTGTGACCTTTTCCTTAAATACATTAATATATTACACTGTTGCCCTAATTTTAATTACTGGCAAATTTGATTGAGTACACCAAGCACGCCAACTTTTAATTAGTACACAAATTCCCTGTTTAAAACAATATAAGTACACCGTCAAATTTACTGTAAAATTGATTTGGATGCATCTTCATGAATAGAGTACTTCAATTTCAGAACTTGAATTTAGGTTTCAGCTAATCCAAAATCTGATTTTTAGGACATGACCTCAGACACGGATCTTGAAAGCTATTACTACAGATATCAATAGACAGAGAGCATTTCATGGGCTATTCAAGCATAAAGATATTTACTGCATCAAATTAATAGTAGCAAGTCATAGATCCAAAGAAAAGACGGCAACTAAAGAGAACTAGCCTCAGCCTAGACGGCAGGCCGCAAGATTTGTTAGATAAGAATTTACATTTGTTTTCCTGTTTACCATAACACCATTTACTTGATTCGGCATAGATAGCGCTAGAACAATCCAAATGTGTTTTCTCCACTGTAAGTCATATAGAGGAAACCATCCTCATCTTTGTTTTCTTCGTAGATTGCAGACATCATGGCAGCTGCAAATGCAACGACGCAAAATTTAGACAGTGAACAAATATTGAAATAATGAAATGTAACCATTACGTACATTAGAAATGTGTTTTACATACCAGTGGGTGGTAGGATGTTTTTGACAAAGATAAATATGGCCTTCTCGGCACTGAGTTTAATCCTCTTCCGGACCACATAAACAAACTGCCCGACAGTCAAATCAGCAGGAACCAAGTATCTGAGTTCATGAAAATGATAGAATATGAAAAAAATATCATTTTGCTTTGTACCTGGAATTGCTTTGCAGAAGGGAAATAATAAAATGCTACAACATGTTATCAAGTGAGAAGAGAATACGAGATAACAATGATTAACTGGTTGAAAGCTGAAGCATTTCCTTAACGAAGGTTGTTAAAGACGAGAAAAGTACTCATGTTCACCCACAACGTTGAAAAAAGATGCACACATACGGTTCTATAAATATACTTTGAGATACATGTCCTAAAAGAATGGCAAAACAATAGAGTTGATCATATACCAACTACAGCATGCATCATCATCACCTACACTCAGTCTCCAGAATATAGATTCAAAATTTGTGTGTGTGCGTGTGTGTGGCAGGTGTTTGAATTCATAGAGCAAGTGGCTAGGGTTTTCTAAGGAAGTAAGAGTCTTAGAATGTACGAGAACAAAATCCATACAACAAATAGGTCTTACACAGATGAATTTCAACTTAAATCAAAACAGAAAGATGAAATCATGTCCATGCAAGAAAAATTCAATACTTCAATGCTTCACATATAGAAACACAAACAAAATCAAGATTTTGCAATTAAAGTAGTAAATTTAAATTTCCTGCCAATATAAATGATTTGCCAATGGAAACATTGTAAATTTAAGCAGACCAAAAAATACTAGACAACCTAGACCGACGATGAATGCCACAGTCCACTGATTGACAATGGATAGCCTACAGTCACCTATAATCATATCGCACAACCATGGATAATAATAGCATGACACAAAACTCAGTAGCACAACGCTTAGTTCTATCTACAATCAACCCGCAACACATAACTCATGAAAGAGGGAAGGGGGAAAAGAAAACTGCCATCTTATGAAGACATAAAGGTAGAACCAAAAAATAGAAATGACATGTTAGAGATATAAAGACGAGACTAACTTCTTCTTATCAATGTCAGGAATGTCACTTCTTTCAGCCTTTTCCACAATAACCTATATAGCACAAGGAAATGTTGTAAATGAACAAAACTGACATCTAAAACTTGGAAAATACTATTGATGATAGTATGGGAATGGATTTTCATACAGGTATTCTGTCAGGATACTTCTCCCTGATACGAGCAGCTTCAACCTGCCTCCTTTCTGCATGGAAAGAAATACTCATAACATGAGAAAGGTATGAACTTTTTTTCTTTTTCTTAAAACACAAGAACGTATTTCAAACACAAATCCCCTTGATAGTTTACGAATGGGTCACACTGAAGAAGCATGCCTTGTTTTCCCTTTCATAGATAGGAAACAAGCAATACAAATTAATCACATGCCTCTCCACAAACATAATCCATGCATCAACACAAAAAGATACAAGAAGATAATTTTTAATACTCACACACACTAAGAGAAAGGAATCTCAGCCATCTTATTATGAGGCTGAGAGCTAGTCAAACCAATAAGAAACTGACACCCCACTACTTATGACCCATACTGCCACAATGAATTTATGGGCACGGGCCACCCAGCCATATCCATGGAGTTTTAAAAATGGATGAGACAACTTTATCTCTCTCCATAGAATTTCATCCATATACAGAGTACATACATGGTATATCACTCCAGAATAAATTTCAGACGATGCCAAAAGTGTTTTACTATCAGAAAAATTAAAAACCCAAATAGAACCAAAACATTAGGCACATAAAGATGACTGAATTTGCAGTCCAGATGTAAGAACAACAAACATGCAAGTAGAGTTGCATTCCGTATAAATCAAGCATTCACAATTTCCAAAGATCAAGACTCTTACAAAAGTGGTCACATCTTTCACAATCAAACCCCAAAACCACAAAAATCCCACATCATATTTGACACATAAATAAGTAAATAAACTCCAGCAGATTCAAAAATCACAAAACTTTAAAAGAAATCTTGACAAACACTACAATCATCATCCAATACATCAAAATATCTCAGATCAAGCACAATTTTGCGACCAACACACAAAAGATCACTACGATACGATGTATATAATCAGACAAAAAAAGAGAGCGATGGAACCTAGGGGGTGTTCCAACTTGAAGGAGCTCTTGGCCATGGCTTGATGTTTCTCTTGCTGTTGAGAGAATACTGCAGAATTTCAAGAAAAAATAAAAAATCAGACAGAAGATATCAAAATATTAGGGTTTTCAAAGAATTCAAATAAATAAATAAAAATAAAATAAAATAAAAAACTGAAGGATCACCAAGACGAAAACGGATCAAAGAAAGGATCGGAGAAGATATTCAGAGGAAAGAGACGATACTGTTGGGGTGAGAGTCAGTGGATATGTCTGACACTATTTTACCTCCTTTTATAAGAAACGACAAGCGTTTGCTATTTTTATAAAGGGAAAATTGCATGAGCTAAAATACGAATTTAATTAGGTTTGGGTAGAGTTTTTCCGAGTTTGTTTTGAATTTGAATCGAGTAATTCAACGTCGTGTTAGTGTCGAATCCATGTAATCCGTCTAATATGTTTAATTAAATTGTTCATAAATACGTCGTGTAACTCATTTAGTGGCAAAAATGTAAAATTTCAAATAAATTGATTCATATAAACTAAACGGGCCAAATACACTACCTGACCAATATCAACTTGTTTATTTAAACATGTCGACTTGAGAAGTGTAATTTTAAATTAAATTATTTAAACGTGTTAGTTATGTCAATCTGCTCATAAACGGGTCCTGCTTATGTAATATAATTCAACGTTATTTATGCAGGATTTATTCCTGATACTTATGTTTGAGTATAAGCCTTTTTGTTTGTCGAACACCAAAATTACATACCATTACTAAAAACGCTTAAAAACATTCCTTGAAGGTAGTTAGCACCTAATTGTAGTAACATGGTCTTAGGGTTTTCTTCAATTTCATGTGAAGAGTTAATGTTAGCTTTGTTTTGTTTGAATTGAGGTGACTTTTTTTTTCCTATCATTATGAACTGAGGTGACTTAGGTTTGCGTAAGATGGGTTAAGTGCATAATTTTTCATGTGACGGATAAAATTATGCTATTCATGAGTAGAATTAAGGAGAAATTATATATGGCTATTCTGAACTATTCTTTTTTTACAAGTTAGTATCCTAAACTATTTTTTATATTTTTAACCCCCCCTAAACTATCCACTGAAGCTTCCGTCAATTAAGTTGAATGGAAAAATATTCTCTTTCATCATGTGCAGTGCACATGACTTCTAAAAATTTTAAAATGACAAATATACTCTTCTTCTTCGTTGATCAAGAACATGGATATAAATGTCGCCGGAAAATTCATAGCTTTGCTGGAAAATTCATAAATTCCGGCGAACTCTTAAAACTCAAATTAAACATTCACACACACAAAAAAAATTCAATTCAAACAAAAAATCAAACTCCCAAATCAACACCAAAAAATCCATATCAACACAAAAATGCCCAAATCAACACAAAAATGAATCTCCCAAAAAATAAAAAAATCGAAACTGTGTTTTGATGGTACCACATCGCCGGCATGAGCTTCTTCATCAACTCCTACGACCTTTTTTTACATCTCCACTGTCTCCAAGCTCCTCGACCGCCTCTACTACTATGACCCCAACACCAACCTCCCCGGAAAGCTCCCCCACCCCATTACTAACGCCGTCATCGGCGTCGCCCTCGTAGGAACCCTAATCGGCCAGCTCTTCTTCGACTACCTCAGCGACAAGCTCGGCCGGAAAAAGGTCTTCGGAGTCACTCACATCCTCATGGTCATCTGCGCCATCTGCTCCGGCCTCTCCTTCAGCAACTCCGCCAAGTCTGTCATCGGAACCCTACACTTCTTCCGATTCTGGCAAGAGTTCGGCATCGACGGCGACTACCCTCTCTTCGTCGGAACTGGAGAGCGGCAGTCCAGAGCAGAGCCGACGGCGACCTCGATTGCTTCCTCTTTTTGTCCGTTCGCGGCCGCCAGGACGCAGCTCTACGGTGGCCGATCTGCTCTCTCTCTCTCTCTTCACGCAGCTCGACAGTTGAGCAGAGAATGGGGCACGGCTGAGCATGGACGCCGGCGAGCATGGATCACGGCGGAGGGACCAGATCGCCGGAGAGGGTTGGAGATGAACATCGTCTCCTTCTTCTTCGTTTTTTTTTTTTTTTTATCTTTTTCCATTTTTTTATTATTATTTATATTTATAATAAATGAAAACTGGGGGTATTTTAGTCTTTTTAGCGTCTCATTGACATTGGATAGTTTAAGGTAGTCGAAATTTACAAAAAAATAATTTAGGGTAATAACTTGTAAAAGACGGATTGTTCGGAGTAGCCATCTATAATTTTTCTTAAAATTAATGTTAACATATAAATCATAATTTATTACGACCGATTCGTACTCTTTCATTCAACTTATATCTTCTTTGTTTAATTGAATTGGTATGTTTCAATTCAATTTCTTTTACATCACACATACAAACTTAAAACAATGATTTCTTATTGCATTTCTTAAAAATTAAATCCAAACTAACTATCCTTGCTCCTAATAGTCTATAGCATGGTACGTAACCCTAAGGACCGATAACCATAAGTCCTTACCTAAACAATTAGTTTCGTATTACTCTGACATTCTCTACACTTTTATCGAACTAGTGTCAAGTACTCGTATCAAAATATAGTAAACCATGAGTACGTTACGTGTTTTGAAGCGGAGATCACTGCTAAAACAATGAAGCTAGATATATTGTACTTCCATTATTGTATACAGTGTTTTATATTAAACCCACACCACATCGACAAAAGCAATATTGCTGTAAAAAAAGAGTATTTATGATGTTCTTTCTTCATCCACATCTTTGGAAGAAACTGTGGCTGGTGGCTCAAACACACTGAAAGTCCTATAAGCTGAAATCACTGCTAAAACAAGGAAGCAACAAAGAACAAAACTATGAACAATCAAACCCAGCTTCATTCTACTGCAGAATCTTCCATAGGTGCTGCAAGCTTCACTCCATGACACCTCCTTGTCACCATTGTAAACTAAGTGCACTCTCTCTATTGCTGCAGCTACAGATGTGACCATTAAGTAAGCTACAACCTGCTCCATTTTCATCCCAAGAAACACCTATATGTTAAAAAACAATAGTACTAACTAAGAAGAATTGGAGACATGATGATCAGTTTCAGATTGCTAAAGTAAACCTGGTCTGAGACAAAGAAAAGCCAAGCTTTAGTGGCCAAGCATTTGAGCCATGAGGAGATGGCAGCAACAAGAGCATAACCAGCACAAATGGCACTAACACAAATCATGTACCTGCAAGAAAAAAAAAAAAACCTCAACAATCATGAGTACTTGTGAATTCAGCAAAAAAAGATGGTAAAAATAAGGATGTTTAATTACCTGAGTCCCATGAGGCTGCTGAAATCCAGCTTCCCAAAGGTGGTGTTGTCCTCCTGGTTGGTCACTGTGAGCCATATAGTTGCAACACTGAGAGGAACCACAGAGAGCCTTAGAGAAGAATCAATAAGCTTGAGGATTGGGGTGTGTTTTGGCTCATCATCACCAACACTGCCACTCATAATGTCTGTGATCACTAACAAGAACTGAGAATCAATGTGAATGAAGAGGAAGAAGATGGGAGTGTTTTAGAAATGGAAAAAGGGTATAGGCTTTGGATTTTTTGGAATGGAATTATATAAACTATTTTGACATGAAAAGGTAATGCTTGAGAGAGCTTGATTAGTGGGAAGAGTAAGAAGTAGTGGACATCTGCTTTTGTTGGTGTTGAAATCATTGTTTGAGTTGTTTGGTATTATCCAAAACAGATGGCATGGTTCTTTTTATCTACCTTTCCAAAAAAGAATCTTCATTGGCTTCTTCTTTTACAAAATGTAAATTCAAAGCATGAGGACTTGTTCAAGAATGTGATCATGTCCCCAATGGATCAAATTTAAGTTGGTGAAACCACCCAAAAACAACAATTCCCACTACATCACTCTAGCTTCATGCTGATGAAACTTGTCATTCCACAATGAGGCTTCAAAATCAAGAAAAGAGACCATGAAAAGTAGAATTATATATGGATGAGAGTTCCAGGCAAAATCCACTAAACAAGACATCAAGTGGTAACACAAATATTGGAGGTTGTTATGACTTATGAGAACATACAGGATGGTTCCTCCCTCTAAACATTAAAAAATGACTAATATACAAAGCTTTTCCTCTCCCGGGATTGCGATAGGGTCTCTACTAAGCTAAAACGGAGCAGAATCCCACCAAGATTTTCATCCCTCTCACCACCCCTGCCGATCCAAAAAGGAAGAAAAAGAAATCTTTCCTACCACATTTTACACTATGACATTGTTTTTTCTCTTCTTCTTCTTCTTCTTTTCCCTGTATCGACATCACTAACAAGCTCACACTGTCTATATTAGCATCCTCCTGAGTTTGGAAGATGCATTACTTGCCAATCAGAATACTGCACTCCACAAAGCATTCTCACCTTCCCCGCAGCGTCTGTGAACCTCCTTGATCCTCTCTGCAGACTTGCAGATCCCGCTGCAACTCCAATCAAATGAAGCAACACAGATGTTGCCCGCCTGAGCCTTCCATTCACAATCTGTGGTAAAATTAAAATCATTAGTCGTTTGGTTTAATTACACTCTGAAAAAAGAGAGCATCATTTGACTCATTTCTTATTCCTAATTCTTTCTGGTAAAATTTAACACTCAAACACCAAGGAGCTGCTGAAATGTAACTACAGACACTTCTATGTAGAGTGCTACATTCATATGACTGATGCGCATAAGATGGATTCTTTCCTCTTCCAATGAAAGAAATCCTTCCATTACAATATTGGATCCCAGAGGAGCAATTAAGAACTGGTCCATATCACCGGCAATAACTTCCACCAAATTCCCTACTCTTGTCTAGGTTGACCATGAACATGGGCCAGAATGGAAATCACGTTCAAAACCCACAATCCATGCACAAAAGATTTAGATTGAAGAGTCGAGTTTAACATAGAAAAGTCAATGTAGTTGATATTGTAGTACTAGAAACATGGCCTATGTATGGAGCCAAAGATTGCCAATATGTAAGTATCTGTAATGTATGTAAGCAGAATTGACAGAGGTGGCCGTCATAGACCTCCTAAGTAAATTAAAGACAGAAGGAAAAATTATTAAACAGTATCTATAAGTTAACAAGATTACCAGGTGGGGTACCGCAGCATAACCTGCGGTCATCAATATGCTCTACATCCAGGCCAATAAACCATGATCCCAATGAGACATCCTCATTAGCATATCTGTGTAGCATGTGCCTGGATGATTAATGACAGAAGAGAACCAAGTTAGAGGACATAAAATTAATGAACATAAATCTGTCACTTTCTGGAAGAAACATACTGGTTAATTGACACATAAGTAGCCAAATCTTTTGAGATAGCATATAGCTGGCCAGTTGCATGGCGGAAATACTTGTTGCCTTCCTCACCAAATTTCCAATGCTCAGGTTCATGGTATCTTACACCCCTGGTCATGGAAAAATCAAGATTTAGATCAAGCAAATACTCCTTCTGACAAGTGTCCTGTTTCTCTAAAATAATTGTCCTATAATGAGGGTCCTCTTTGCTTTTTGATTAGTTATACATGAATTGTCGATAATATCCCTAATATGATAATATCAGTTAATTAAAACGACTTGAATTCATTACAACAAAGCCATGAGGGAAAGTTGAGCACTAATATAATTATATCCAAGAAAAAAGGAAACATGATACTCATTTTTGGATAAAGAGTATATTAAATAGTTAGCAGACAAAATCTAAGAAATCTTGTCTTACTTTTGAGCAAGAACTGGACCAGATTTCATGCATCCAATATACACCCTGGGCTTTGACCGATGCCTAGCTAATGTTGCTCCTAGAGTTGCTGCAAATTAAAAAAAAAAAAAAAAAAAGGATCCAGTGTAAGAAAACATTATGGTATATTATTATCTTTATGTCTTGGTAAGTGAATATCTATGGAACATGAGATAAATGCTCACAAACAAAGCATGTCCATAATAAGCAACTTTTAACTATGAAAGCATGTCTGGTCAATTTAATTGTTGAAAATCCATTACATAATATAGTAATCAAAGGCACCAGTAGAAAATGTCAAATGAATTCCAGGATAAATCTAAAATAGAATATCTCTATGTTGATTAGGCGGTCCACAAGTTTGTATACATGACTTAAAAACAAAAATAAGATAATCCGTCTCAATGATCCATAAAAAAACAGTGAAAGATAAAGTGGCCATATGTGCATCATCGTTACCTATATTTACATGTACATCATCATCAACTTTCACATAGAAATCTGCATCCCACAAGGCAACAGCAGTCGCAAAGTAAATCTTTGTCTTGGCTGACAATTCAAGGTAACCCTCAATGTGTTCCTGCTCCCATGGAATTACAGAGACAAAGTATATTGTGTGAGATTCCTTTTCAAATTACCACAACATGAAGATATTCAAAAGATCTGTGTCCGCATGCATTGTGTCAATTGTCAAACAAGAAAAGACAGAAATAATACCAGCCTCAAAAAGTCGCCATGCTTCTTGTCCTCTGCTTCAATGGCTCTATCAAGAATACCACCTGATGTAGCACTATTGTAGAAGAGACAATGGAGAGGAAGGACAAGAATTAAACTCCATTTGTTTAACCATCAATTTTACAACTTAAAAGGGCTGTACATCAATGGAACATGAGTGCAGGCAATGAAAGATAAAACGCGTAAATAGACTTTTGCTATACAATTAAAACCTACAAAGCATTGTGTGTGATACCTTAACTGAAACAGAACTAGCAATTGTATCTTCTTTTATTTTTCTTTTATTTTTTTTTTCAAACTTGAAATTAATCCTGTTTTCTGGGATGTCCATATGAACACCAATAATGGACAGAAACTCATGTGAGAACTGAGAACTGCTACTCATACATACAAAGTACACATGATCTTAAAATTCATGTGCATAAAATATGTAGCAGTAATAGACGTAACTTAAGGTTCCTTGAGTCATTAGTGATTTATCATTCTTAACGAAAATTCCAAACTTGGAGCTCAATTCTCTTTCATGGCTACTCACATAATCCAAAACTAAATTGATGTCCTCTGATACAAAGTCCAACAAAGTCAAAATTTCTCTAGGCTATGGCTACAGTCGAAATGTAAATGTACTTGAGGTCAAATCAGTTTCAGCAAAAGTAATCACCTGTGACCAATAACGAAGCGCATCACAATTCCCTTCTCTTCCTCAAGCTTCCTTAACTTATCACCTATTTATCTCACAAAACATGAGTGTAATATAATTAATGACTGAAACTTAATATAAAATAACAAAAAGCTGCATACAATAATCAACCCAAGAACCTTGAGGCATCCAAGTAGCACGAACTGAATCTCTTCGCTTTCGGCTGCTGAAAGCAGTATTGATGCCTACAACCATCAAATATTTTCTTTTCCCACTTGATTCAGAAATTTGCAGATTGTCTGATAGGGGAGAGCCATTAACTATAGATTCTTGTGCAGCCCTTGCAGCAGCTAACTCCATCTCTAAATTTGAAATTGTCTTATCCAGTGTTCTGCAATTTGTAAACAGGCATAAGCTCAGCAATCAAGGATCCATGATTCAGTGCAATATAAATAGTCTCATATATCTTACTGTATAGCATGATGGGTTTTTGAAACTTCTCCAAGAATATCTCCTGATTCACGCTTTACACTTTTCTAAAGAAACAACAAAGCAAAAACTTGTCAATGAGCCAAAATATCTAAGAAGTCCAAGTACCTATGGAAACCCAATAACGTAGCTTTGCTTTCAAGGACATCAATGTCCCTAACCAGATATGAGATGAAGTATAGAATATTTGGAAAATAGAGACTTACTATGTTTGGATCACAGCCCTCTGAAACCAACTTTAGCTGTTCATCTTCAACCCTTGCTGTAGTTGATATACCTTTAACTTCAGGCACTGTCCACATTCTGTTTCCAACATAACCTAATATTAGTAAAGCATGATCATGACTGGAAAAATTATAATTACAAAGTAATTATAATTATGATATGAAGATATTATGATATTAAAATAAATGTGGATGTCGGTCATGATGAGATAAAGTAAGACAATTGAGCAAAAATACAACATGATCAAAGTTCATGACTGAAAAATGTGAAATGGAGACATAAAGCCAAGAAAGACTATATTAGGATCTTAAAGAGCGCTAGGACCTTATTTCCTTAGGTTAAAATGGCCTGCAAAAAATAACTATCAAAGGTTCTAATTATAGAATTTGCCCATAGGATCACTATACACAGCTACAGTGAGTGCCTCAACACCAAAATGCAGCTGTCCTCTATCCAGAGGGCATTTAGGCTGTCCTAGTAGCATTCTATGTGATCTAATGATTCTCATCATATGGAGCCACACCCCAAAACCAACAAACTTGAATGTAATAGCCCCAAAACTTCCAAAAGGAGGAACTGGAGTAAAATAATAACCTCCTTTTATTTGCAATTATGATGGCAGAAAATACAAACAAGTGAGAAGGCAAATATCATGCAGAACTTAAACTTGTAGTTGACTCTTTTCTAGAGCTCCAGTATTCACATTCCATGTGCAAAAACAACATCCAAAAAGTAAATTTCCATAGCATGAAATTCAGATCTAACCCTTTCTGGACATTTAAATGGACACAATAAGTACCAATACCACAATTGCAAGATAAGAAAAGGCACAGAAATCAAACTCGCATTCCGATCAGAACCTTGTAGAGGACTTAAAAATTTGGCAAAACATTGCCATATACATCACATATTAACATAATTAAGAAAAACCCATCAAAACCCATTTGCAGAAATTCACAAAAAACCAAACATTTCTCCTGAAATTCGCAGGAAAACCCGGAAAATAACAATCATCCAACTGATTACCTAAGAGAACCAAACCAACAAAAGAAACAAAATACTTCAAATTAAAAATAGCACAAATTACCTATCGGAGAAGAGCATCCCAACACAGAAACAACCAATGCAAAGCAAAAAACTCCATTTCCGAGACACTGAACTCTTGGAACCAAACTCCCCTTTGTTCTTCCAAGACATGATGGCCCTTTCTGTAATGCAAATTCCACACTCTCAACCAATCAACAGCTAAATCAAGCAAAAACCCATTACAGCAATCGACAAACCCAGCAAGTTGACCCGGATTCAGATCCAAAGATACAACCTTTCTCTCCCAGAACTCGAATCCAAACAGGGCCTCCGCAGAGAGCTCCAAATGTCAGAATCGGTGGCAGAAAATAGATTAGAAGGAGAAGAAGAAGAGATTGGAGAAAACAGAGATAGCAATGATTGAACAGTAGCAACTAGCAACTCTCTCCCTCTAGAAATGTGAAATGTCTGTGTTGTGTCTGTAGAAGGTGAGTCCTCTGTATCTGTGGTGGTGCGTGGAATTGAGGAAGACCCAACAACTCTACTATTCATATATGTGTGTCAAAATTACCCAACCGACATTGATAAAAGATACAGCTTTTTTTTTTTTTTTTTTTTGTATATTGTTTGAGTATCTGTATTAATATTTAATTTTTGGATTTCATAGAATTAAATCATCTCTGTCGTAGCTTAGGTGTACGAGTACCGGTTTTGATACGACGTAGTAACCACCAACGTAAACAATTTGTTGCTTCATCTACAATGTAAGCCTCTCCTCCGTTACCCTACTTCATGTTTTTTTTTTCAAAACCATCTACTTCTTATTTTTAATTCATAAATTTTGTTTATGTATAACTCATGCGGTTATTATCACGTACGAACGTTTATATACATAATCTTTTATTGGTGTCAAGTTATTGAGGAATTTGTAAAATTATTTTCTTGCAGAAATTTTAAGAAAAAGATTCTCTAAAGAGTTGTCAACCTCAGCGATCATTTGTTTGACACTATGGAAAGCTCAAACACGGGACTTGTCTGTAGATAGCCAATATCTCTGAGAACATGTTACCAAAGTTACTTTGTTGTTTCATTTAGGCTAAGGGAGCTAGCTGACGGGATAATAAAATGAGCTGAAAAAAATAGATTTAAGAGTTGAGACAACACGTTACTCTGATTAAGAGCTAAAGTC
>JAYMTA010000746.1:0-24720 GCA_036897625.1 Pelargonium cotyledonis
GTACGAACATAACTTGTCCACCAAGCCTCAAAACCCTTCCTCGAGCCTTCCGACCAATTACACCATCTCTCAAACCTTTCTTGAACCTTCCCCAACCCTTCCCCTTGTCCTTCTAAGCTCCCAAAGGCACTTAGGACCTTAGTGTGTCCGTACTGGCCACCAAGATGGTTAGTACAGACAAGGCCTTGCCCAAGCCCCTCTTCCTACGCTCAAACGCCTCTTTCCTTGGTCAAGCCAACTCCCCTTGACCTCCAACATCCCTCCCAAGTCTTTCCATGGACCCAAGACATCCTAAACTACCCAAACCCCACAAAACCTCCCTTGGTCCATACTGACCATGAGGTGTCCATACTGGCCACCTAAATGGTCAATACGGACCAAGCTCCCTTTAAAACAAACCAACTTTGTCCCCCTTTGTCCAAAAATCATCCCATAGCTTCCAAGCCCTTCCAAATTTGTCCCAAGGCACCTCATGACCTTACAAGCATCTCCTTGGTCATTCAAGGTCGGTCCAAGGCCAGACGATGGACGACCCGTACCATCCGTGTCGTTTCATCTCGAAGGTATCCCAAGCCGTCCTGAGACGTCCTAAGCTCTCTCAAGGCTTCCAAGTCATGTTCAAGGGACTTCCCAAGAGATTCAGATTCAATCGAATCCTCCCAAGGTCATCCAAGTCTCATCCGTGGATGGCCCGAGCCATCCATGCCAATCCGTCTCAAGGACGTCCACGCTTATCCTGAGTCGTCCCGAGATCCCTAAAGGCTTCTAAGGCATGTCAAAGGTATGTCCAAGGGCATCCGGAGCCATTCTAGGTTCATCAGGAGAAGACTAACACGTCCCATCTCATCCGCAGATGTCCATCATCCATCTGCGAACGTCCGTCCCCATCCACGGATATCTGTCGTCCATCTACGGACGTGCATCCTCCAACCACGGACATCCGTCGTCCATCTGCGGGCGTTCATCCCCGTCCACGGACATCCATCGCCCGTCCACGAGCCATCCCACGGCTGTCCGTGGATGGCTTCGCTCGTCCGGCTCCGTCCGTGCAACGTCTGCGGACATCTTCCATTCATCCCCGAGCGTCCCAGGAAGTCGCCCGCGGATCCATGGACGTCCATTTTCCATCTAATCTCATCCACGGGTCCATCCAAATCGTCCATCTGACTTCGTCCATGGATCCGCCTTAGCCATCCGTCCGGCCTCGTCCACAGACCGGCCTCGCCCAAATGGTGTGCAATGCACCGATCGGCTAATCAGTCAACTAAAGTCAACCAAGGCTCAAAGCCTCCCAAGCGGGGTCCACCACTCTCTCAACCAATTAGGTGGTGACATGTGGCACCCCAAAGGTGGTTAGTATAAATACCTCTTCAGGTAAGAAGAAGGGAATCTTCATTCTCTCATTTTACTTTCTCTCTCTAGCTTTCTCTCTCTAAAAAGCTCTTTAGCTTCCTTGTGATCTTCATGGACTTACTCTCACGCCGGAGGTAGTGTCCCGGGTCACAACCCCGGGTCGTCGTTCTTTGGTGTTTTGGTCCCCGCAGGTGACAGGTGCCAGGACGACCGACCGACTTTAGATTTAGAACATTTTAGGTTACCTTTGCGTACGTGGACAAAAAAATTCAACACATCATCATCCAAATGTGCTTGCATTGACCCCGGTCATCACAAGTCAATTTGTTAATCTGTTGCAAGCCAAGCGTTTTACAGGAGCTAGAATATTGATGTCAAAGCTTTTTGGTTAAGTGAAGTGATGATGCTGAATTTATTATTACAAATGTGGCTCCTAAGCTGTTGAGCTTAAATCAATATCAGGGTTTTGATCTGATTTGTATTTTGAGAGTTGCAGCAAGCTACCATAAATCAGAGTATCATAGTATAATGTACTTTCCCTTTTAAATAGGTGTCAACCTTTCTATTTTGAGCAAGCTAGTTAGTGTTGTATTTACTCTTCTATCTCCATAGATGTGTTCTAACAAATTGAATGGATACTAATTTACTATACGGACATTATTAATAAGTTGTGCATAACTAACTTCCTAAAGAAAAAAAATCAATACACGTATTTTGAGAACAAAATTCAACTCAAACAGACTAATTATTTTGGGACGGAGTGTGCATAACTAACTTCTTGAAAAAGAATATCAAAACATGTATCCTAAGTTTAATTCAACTGGAACTGAACTATTATTTTGAAACGAAACGGAGTGAATATTCATCAATGTTGGGAAATAAATAGGAGCAGAAGAGGAAGGGCAGGGACAAGTAAGGTAAGGTAGCTCAATTAGATAATTAGCAGCAAGCAGCAATTTATATTATTATTATAATTATTACAACCAATTAAACAAAGTCTCCAATTGATGAGGAAGTACAGGAGGAAGCTAGAAACTTTGGAGTTATTATTGTTAAACCATAGCATACTTGTGAGTCCAGTTTCTAGCCACAGTCTCGTACTTGGTCCTGTCAGTCTTGTACATGTGTGCTATCTCCGGAACAAGTGGATCATCTGGATTTGGATCTGTCAGCAGAGAACATATTGAGAGCAATACCTTTGAAATGGTGAGTGCAGGACTCCATTGCTCCTTGAGAATGTCCAAGCATATGTTCCCATTGCTATTTATATTCGGATGGAACACTTTGGTCCTGAAAGCTACCTTCGGAGGCTTGAAGGGGTAGTCCGGAGGGAAGTGGATGGTTACGAGGAATACTCCTCCCGCGTAAGGGCTGTCGTTCGGCCCGATGATCGTCGCTTGCCAATGAAACATATTCTCTCCCGTCGGACCTAGATCAAAACACATGAATAAATTGAGTACAAGTAGTAGAAGCAACAATTATATATAGGAATAATTACATATGACTATCTTGTACTTGTCACCAACGCAATGGGTTACCCAGACTATCTTGAACTATTTCTCACCCATTCCATCAGTTAACTTTAACGAATTTTTTCAAAAATGTCAATTATTGTGGTATATTTTTAAGGGTGACAAGTACATGATAGTCTAAAGTACCAACAACAAAAAAGTGACAAGAATGATAAAATTAACATTTTCAAAAAATTCTATCAAAATTAACTGACGAAATTAGTGAAAAATAGTTAAGGTCTAAAGTTACGAAAAAAAAAGTTTATGGTAATTTATTGCAAAAAGTGACAAGTACAAGATAGTCATCAGTAATATATATATATATATATAGTACCTGCACTGCATGATGTTGGAGGGTCTCTTTGGAGATCCTTGAGCTCCTTGAGAATTCTCTTTGATGCCATGAAATTGAACCCAGAGGCAACTAACTTCTTGTGACATATGTTGGAGCAAAGTAGAGAAGATGGTTGTGGTGTATATAATGAGAAACCAAAGAGATGGTCCTGTCCTTTTAGGAGTGGGTACATATTAGATTAGAGAGCATATGATTCAATTCACATGTCCAACTCCTTGCCAATTTGTCTCTGTCAAAAGCTCATTAGCCTTTTCTTGAAAGAAACCTTTTTCATTTTTCTAACAATAAAATGATGCCCAACAAAATCATTTTGTTCACAAGTCCAGTATCTAAAGAATCACTTTATAAGAGAATGTTAACATAAGTGAATTAGATTTTGATTCTTTGAGCCGAAAGCAAATCTTGGGTACTGATCAAAATTCTATTTTGATCAACCAATCACACTAGAGATATGGTTTGGTATGGTCAAGGCTCATCACATCACATATTCTTATTCTTCTTCTTTTCCCGAGTACTTAAATTTCGAGGATAAAGATTCGAGCTGCAGCCTGCAAAGATGCCACTGAAAGGTGCACTGCACTATCAACAACACCCATCGTTGCCAAAGAATATGATGGCCTCATAGCCATCGAATCGATCCAGCTAATGTCCTCATAGCTCAAGTTATTCGTGCTCAGCTAAATGCACCAAGAATCTCAAACTCTTAACTATGAGTTTGTTGTGTAAAAAAAACTTCATATTCTATACAATCCCATCACAAGAAAAAGAAAATCAAGAAATTGCAATGCCTGGTCAATTTCTTAACGAAGCTTCTACATAATTAAAGAATACCACATATATGAACCAGAAACCAGACAAGTGTAAGCACAAAATCACAATGAAAGGACAGTGTCCATCAAAATGAAGCAAAGTTACAGTATTCACAGCTACATAGTGACTTGACAATGAAAGAAAAAAGAAACATACATTGTTAACCAACAACAACCATAAGTACTGTATCCGTATGACCTGATGGCGGCATCCAGATTATAGTTTCTAAATATATTGGCTAATATATAGGATAGTTTTACAATCATTGAAAGCTTAAAGAACACTGGGATAAGTCTCGACAACATTTGATGCCAAACTCATCTGCAGGCAATAATGCTATATCCAAAATTTCATATTGAAATATAAGAACAGAACAGAACATGTATCCGAAACTCGGCAGAAGGAAAAGTAAGGACCCCATTATCATTCAGCCAAGAAGCATGTCAAAAGGCACACAGCTTGGGTGAATGGTGAGAGCATTGGTCAACACTGGTACTCAGACTCCTCTCTTCTTATTTTTAAGTTTTTTGCACAACTAGATTAAGGTGATTCAAAATTCTTTCTTTCTCAGCAGTATGTTTCTAGAGACAACAAATGTCTAATTTTTGCCTCACAATGAACCATAATTGTTACTAGAAAGTAGAGGAACTGACATTATTAGAAAAAAGAACAAGAACTTGTACCTTGCTATAGCAAATTCATAACCCGTGATGAACTAAAATTCATACATTTTCTGTCTCCAGACATCTTCACGAGAAAGACGAACAGCAATATATAGATTTATTGAGCATGCTTGTTTGTAGAATTACAGCTAAACAATGGCTTAAAAAACAAGCATGGGAAGGAGAAGCACTCTTCTAAAATACATTACGCAAAGAACGAGAACAAAAATTGCACACAGCTTGGTATACAATCAGCCAGATATGGAATCAGGACCTGGTAAATGCTTGGAGTGTTTCGTCTAAAGCCTTTCTATCATAATCCCCTGTAAAAACACAATTGCCAAGAGGACCTTTTAGAAGGATGAGCCTTAGAAGACCATCGGCAACCTTCTTATCAACCTGTCACACAAAAGAACAAGTTAGAGGTCAAAAGATATGCAGAGCAAATAAAATTCAAAATATAATACCTAGGATAACCACTTACCGCCATGACAGACTTGAACATCTCGATAGTCATGCAATTGGGAGGAGTGGTTGGCAAATTAGCCTGCTGTAAAATTTTGTAGACTCGCTTTACAATTGAATCATCAATCCAACCAAGGCGGAATGACATGTCAACAGCCATTACCTGTATAATCAGAGAAAACCCTCTGTAAGCAACTAAGAAGTATAAGATTAAGGGATTAAGGTGAAGGGGTGATCAAACTTTATTTTTTTAACAAAAAAGTAGGTTCAATACCATTCCAACTGCAACAGCTTCTCCATGTAGCCATTCTCCATAGCCAAGACCAGTTTCTATAGCCTGAAAATAAGATGCCAGAGTTAAGAAGCACATCACATCAGAAGAAGATTTATTGGCATATGATAGCTGAAGTTATACATTCACATAAAAAATATGCACACTGTTTAATGAATCTCTTTTTTCAACTTTTTTAAAGGATGAATTACATGTATACACTATAGAAAAATTTCAATATACAGAAAGTAAAGCTAACTTTGACATCTTAGCAGCCTTCCCATGAAATATGAATAGGGGTGTTCATTTTGTGGTCCGGATCGAAAAGTGAGGACCTCGTACCAGATCCCAACTGATCCAGTCTTTGGTCCATAATTTTAAAATTCCGGTCTATATTGATTCTGGGTCTATATTGATTCTGGATCGGTGTTATTATTTTTAATTTATTCTGTTATAAAATGCATATTTACACTACATACAAAAAAAAAAAAAAAAAAAATTCACACAAGTTTAAATTTCAAAGTTAAAATAATTTTTCAGGCTTGATCCTGGTCCAGTTCGTTTACAACTGGTTGAACACCCCTACCCATGACCAAAACCCAAGGAAGCCACCACCACACAAAAAATGAAAGAAAAAAAAAAGGAGTGTATAGCATAACTCACGTGGCCAAAAGTATGACCTAGATTCAGTGTTGCTCTCAGTCCACCCTCCTTCTCATCTAAGGACACGACCTCAGCCTTGTTTTCACATGAACGCTTTATAGCATATGTTAGTGCACTTGGGTCCCTGAATAATTCATAATAATTAGACATGATTTATTGCTGCAGTTGTTGAAAGAATAGAGAAAGCATTACCATGAACAACATTAACCTAGTCTATACAAATAGGATATTTGCCCGAAAGAGTTACAAAGCTCCATTTTCATATTAATGTTTGAGAACATGTAACAGGTGACATGTTAGTTTGCTGGAACTGGAAATTCATATAAAGTTTTTTAGATATTATTACCTTGCCATTAATGCCGGCGTATTCTTCTCTTGCCACTCAAAAAATTCAGCATCTCTAATGAGCCCATATTTTATAACCTCAGCAAATCCTGATGCTAATTCTCTGTCTGGCAATGTGTTTAATGTATCAGTGTCTATAAGCACACATTGAGGCTGGTAGAAAGCACCGATCAAGTTCTTCCCGAGGTGGTGATTGATCCCGGTTTTTCCTCCAACAGAAGAATCTACCTGTAAGGAAAAAGGAATCAAAAGGGCAAATGAGTTTAACCAGAGAAACTTGAGACAATAATGCAATGCATGATTGTAAGAAAGAAAAAAGTTAATTGTTGAGTAGCCAACAGACCTGGGACATAACAGTTGTAGGAATCTGAATGAAATTAACACCACGGAGGAAAGAGGCTGCAGCATATCCGCACATGTCACCAATGACCCCACCACCAAGCGCAACAAATGTACACCGCCGGTCCAAACGTGTTTCAATGGCCTTGTCAAAGACTTTCATGAGAGTATCCTGTAGAAACAAAAGTAACCCATGACTACCGGAGCAACAATGACCAACATAATCCACAACACACACGTGCATTGAACATCTCATATACTAACCATATCCTTGTACTTCTCACCATCTGGAAGGATCACTGTCTCAACGGACACATTGGGGTTTCCCTTTGTCAAAGAATCGATAACTTTGTCCAAGTATAGAGGTGCAACAGTATTGTTGGTGACCACAAGTACTCTCTTACCATGAACATGCCTACCAAATGATAATAAATTCATTCGAACATCAGTCAAAATGCCTGTGCAAAAGCATGCAAGATATTCTCATGGCAAATCAACCCGACTCATTTTGGTTGCGTCCGATCAGAAAATTCAACACAAACACAATTAATGCAAGAAACTAGCTTAGAGCTCAGCTGGGAGCAGAACTTTTGTCTATTAGATCGAGCAGGAAAATAAATAATCCTACTCGTTTTCAATTCTCACATTTTCTCAGCAGCCAAACAGAGTCATATACTTAACAGAACCCTCAATTCCAACGAAATCCCCAACCTTTGCTCTAACCGAAATCAGAAATTACTCGAAAGTGAGAAAATTTTATATACCTCTGGAGAAGTTGGGGCTGATCAAGAAGGCCGGATCCGATATAGATCGGATAGCTCCGAGTATCCAAATCAACATTGACAACGGCGGGAGCCTGAGAGTCTGGTTTGCTCAGGGCCTGGTCGACGAAGGTCGAACTGGCGCATACTCTGGACCTCGGGCGGGCCGCGGCGGGAGCGAGAACGGCGCTGCGGCTGAGTTCAATGGAGGAGCCGAAGGAGGAGCGGAGAGAGACGGAGGCGGGGCTCCGGAAGCGCACAAAGAGATCGGACCTGGTTTTGGCAATGGAAGGGTTGGGGGAGATAGAAAGAGAGATGGGTTTTGCAGAGGTAGCCATGGAAGTGGAAATGGGGTTGGTGAGGAGAGAGAAAGAGAGATGGGTTTGAGTTTTTAGGTGTGTATGGAATTGACATTTTGTGGGTGTGCGCCTTGAGGAAGAAGAAGGAGACGAGGATTTGGGGTTAGGTGAGGAACGAAGGATCAGGAAAATTAGCTCTCGAATTGAATTGAAGGATGGTTATGATGACGTGGCTCTCTCCCAACAATTTAAGATATGATTCACATATCACATGTGGACTGTGGGGCCGGCTTAGTGAGGTGGCTTGCGGCTTGAAATGATTGATGCTTCGGGTGATGATATCTATTATTAAAATATTGTGTTGTGTGAATTCTTGTAAACATGTGTGCATGTAATGTAGTGGTGAAATGAGATGGAATTGATAGGTACGTGAAGGAAGAAACCATTTGTCTTGGAGAAAGATAAAATACAGTTTGCAGTTTGGAGGGAGGAGACGAAGAAACAAAGGTGGATGAGTTGCTGTTCAAGCAATCCAATCTATAGTCTAGAGCAACGCGGTAACTGAAACTTGTGTTAATTGAAGCCGGTCTATGAAGGGCATGCCTCAATTCTGATATGTTCCTCATATTGTTTATGTTATTATTTGTTATGAGTAGGCGAATAATTTATGTTAATGAATGAGTTTAATTTGCAAGGCCAATGTGAGTTACTTTGTCATTGATTTGTTGAATACTGGGTGTGTCCGTTTATAAACGAAGATATATATATATATATATATATATAGTATCTACAAATTGGCATGGCGCACATGTCTCCCCCAATGCCAATACCTTCATTTTAGAATGCTGCCATACAAAGATTTTAAAAAAAAAAAAAAAAAGTCATTGCTCTCCGAAAATACAAACCGTCTTGACAAAGAGAAGGAAAAAAGGAGGAAGATGAAATGGTGTTGCTCACACTTTGCATTTGCTATTTGTTCATTTGATAATGATCTAATGAAAAGAAATCGTATGTTGTGGGATTTTTCCGAGCCCATGCATATTTAAACAAAGTATATGTTGACCCAAAAGAAAGTGCAAATCATATGGTCCAGTTGAGAATTCACATATGACAGTAGATGATGTGTGCTTTGACGCAGACCATCTGCAATCCTCGAAACTTCAGCCAATTGGAATATGGCTTAGGCCATGGCCTGATGTTCTACATTTGGCTCCGTCAATAATACGTGGAAGGTATAAACAAGTGGGAAACATGAGATCTTCATCGATATGTTGTAGTATTGTAATAAATAAAAAGTTTGTTGATTTGGTTATAGATATGGAAGTACAAAGAGTGGGTGATTTAAATGTGGGTGATGTGAAATCAACGGTAGGGTGTCCGAAGTTGGACAAAAAAATTTGTGTTGGAATAATGTGTTGCACGTTGTATGAATTAGTAGGAGAGAGTGGAACAGCTAAGACACAATTATGTTGCAACTATTGTTATATGCCCAATTACCGAAAAGTTTGGGTGGATTATTCGGATCCACAATATACGTATGCACTGATTGTCCATTTCATTTACGACGTTTGAATAAGTTAGTTGAAAATTTTGAGTCGCAGTATTGGAGCGTAGTCAACGGCGACATAGACCCTTCATCACCAGAGTTTTTCAAAAATGTTAGGTCATATAGTCCACAAGATAACATATATTTTCCAGAAAGTAGAAAGTGCTAAGGAAATGTTGGGTCTATTTGATAGAATTAAAAAGGTGATTGGCATTACCTTTGCCAAATATCCTTTAAGGGTTGTTGTCATTGATTCAATTGCAGATATATTTAGGACTCAATTTAGTGCAAATATGAATGACATGAGTGAGAGAGCGAAGTTAATAGTTGAGGTAGCAGTGAGGCTGAAGAGATTAGCTCACATCCACGGGATTTTTTTTTTTTTTTTTTTGTGTAAAAATCAAGTGTGTGATGATGTGAGTGGTACCAGTGTTAGGATTGGTAACATGAAACATATTTTAACGTCCAATCGTAGAGTTGTACCATCACTAGGCATGAGTTGAGCAAACTGTTTAAATTGCTTGTATTTTTTTAGCAAACAATACGATCACGATGTTGTGACACGATGAATCTATGTTATTTGTCTCCTAGTTTAGGTATGCCCGAAAGAAGTATGTCATTAATAGGAAAGGTGTGTGAGGCGTTAACGATGAATAAGTCAGGTGGTTGTATCAGATTTTATCCTTAAAATTGCTCGTTACTTTTATTGTGTAACATGACTTTATTCGTGGGACACCGCAGCTATGCACGTGTACAATTGGAACAATATTACTAAGGTAATTTGAGCCATTGTCGTATTAATTTGGACAATTTCAATATCACGGTTTCATTGTGGCATATTTATGCCCAATTGTCTCATTCATTTAAACTCGTACACAATATATTTTCTTTATTCAACACCCAATTCTATGACATGTAACATGAGTTGGTTTATATCACAATGTCCAACAACATTTGCGTGTATGTGAACAACTAAGGAGTAGAAAAAGCATAAAACAAAATAATAGAATTAAAGACTAACATGAAACAAAAAGTTTGATGATATAATTCATGTAGCATAAAAATATATAGTATCATAAACACTAAATACAATAAAAATAAAAAGGTCTGGTAACTCGAGAATAAAAAACTATTCATATCACTGAGCATAGGGGTAAAACAATATTTAATCTAAGCTGCGTCTGAAACTGCAAACGCCTGAATGTTAAGAACCTCTGTTGCAACCCACTCTGGATCCCAGAATCCATTCACAAGGAACTTTCCTTCATAAGGTTCAGACAAACACCCAATTCATCTTTGAATTGTTGAACCAGTTATTTGCATATTTCTCGTATGCAGTCGTCCATTCGTCAAGGCGATTAGAATGAACACACGCCCAGAGAGAGCGAAAGCAACGTATGAAAACCTTCCAAGCCTCATCCTCCTCATCATTGTATCTGTGCATCACGTTTATAGTGAATACCAATTCTTGAACTCGTTCTGGCAACATGCCGACAACTTCCATGTCTTCTCAAAGCACACCAATTCCCAATTTTGTGTTGGCACGACATATGACGCAAACACCATCCTCAAAATGATGATTTGCGTATGATGGGGTTTCAATGCTTGATAGAAGATGAATTGATACTGGATGTGAATGGAAGGGGTACATTAGGTATTTATAGACAAACTACAACACTTAACCAGTTCATCACCCAATGAATTCTCAAAGACGTAACTTTTAACATCAATGCCAATGGTCCACCGCAATTCAACCTAAAGCAATAATTGACCATATATTAAGCAGTCATGTCATATGTCCATGTCAATTTGGGCCTGTAATACTACACGGGGGGAAAGTGTCTGAATGTTGTACACTTGATATGCCATGCGATGGTGTTGTGATGCTTTGGCTATATTGATCGAGTTTTAAATTTCATAAAGTTCCTTAATTTACGTCATCATTTATTAAGCCCATTTTTTTTACTCTGCTGATTAGCATGCATAAGTAAGTGAAAAGGGTAGGGGAAACAAAAAAACAATAATAATTGCATTCTGGAACCCAACCATAGCTTGCATCCACCGTAGTTCGTATACATGTTACTAATAGTTAGCACAATAGATTATGAATGAGAGAGGGCCCGTGAAGAGTTATTGCGTCCAACCCAAATAGATTTTGTAATTATATTAATTTGCCCCTTAGTGCACTTTTCATATACACAAGCATTTTTTTTTTTTTATGAAAATTTGTCAAAGTGTATATGTGATAAATTATAATCAAAACACAGGGTGTCCATTGGTACTCGTCATGAAATTTGTAAACTGTTGCAAAACCCCCATCAATAATAATTAATCAATGTATACATTTTTCCATTAAAACGAACATAAACATTGAGTAAACATTAGAGAATTGGAACTCAAAACAACAAAACAAATATATTTAATGAACAACCTATAGTGTCTTCATAAAGAAGACTAGAATCACAAGATTCATACTTCAAATTGGTAGTACCCAAAGAAGGAAACAAAAATAGGACATCATAAACTTACAAGTACTAAAACAAAATGTTTAGATGAGATCAAAGAACCCACCGCTGGTATTGACTTAATCACAAAACTCACCAAAACTATCAAATAGTATTTTCTGCTATAACATTGTTAGTCCACTGGCGGTTTCCGTCCGTCAATTTAAAGGAATGGACTAAATTGAGACGATTTTGAGACTACTTTGAACTAAACTCAAACATTCGGCTGAACTTTGGACTGCTACTTATCAGTTGATAGTTTGAAGATTAAATTGGAACGTTTTGGATAGTACACAGACTAAAATGAACCTTTTTTTCCCACAAAAAAATGTAGGATTTAAACCGAACATGGAGCTCTCAAGTTGCTTTCGGTTGTAGAATTAGATGTACATGCTACTATTGCAGCATTATCTATAGTTTTTTAATTTTGAAATCATAATTTTTTTTAATACATAAACATTAATGAATTGAAAAATTATTAACCAATTTATTGATGAACTTAAATGGTATGCATATGCGGATAAAATATTTTCTCCAAACTTGTTCAAGTTACAATTTAAAATATATGTTTTATATCATACTAAATGGTGGGTCAAAACAATGATTAATTTTGATTAACTAGCGGGTTGACCGAATCAATATACTTGCAACAAAAAATGAACATTTATTTGAAAACTATGTTAATGTTACCACGCTTGTAAATTTCGAAGACCATCAATGTTCATATGATGCATTAGTTACATGCAAATTCGCAATAACCGTTAATTAATTTTGAAGAAGTATTGACCAGATGAAAGAGCGATGAGCGATCATCGCCCTACATCAACAAATATTTACGTGATTGATATGATGTTATATATACATAAATCCAACGGTTCAAAAGTCTAAATTAAAATATCATAATTAAATTCCTTACCCACAATCACGCATCAATGTTGAACTGGAAAACTTTGAAGTGAATCAAATTTCTTTAAAAAAAAATGTTTGTTCAAATAGAGATGTAATATTAGTGGGAATAGAAATGCAACTAGCATTTCCAATTTTAAAAATCATTTGTGGTCTTAATGCAATGATGACAATGTATATTCTCTTAAAGATTTTTCTACATCGAAAGTCGCATTGTTTTTTTATAGCATCATCATTATTGCGACTCAATTTGAGTCTCAACAATTATGTTTTTTTGTCTGCCATGTCTGCGGTGGACCTAATGAAAAAAAATATGCATTGAAGGAACTCAAATAGGCTCCCGAGTCCCAAGCCATTATTATTGTAATTATTTGGTTTGGAATTTGAATTGCCACTTGTCAATTAACTATAAATTTGTTTGCCAAAAAAAAATAAAGAATGACTAGACCTTTTTACAACGACTAGACTCGTTTGGGAATTTCATGCATTCAAGGATCCAGCAAAATCTAGAGTCTCTTTTGTGATCCCCATGCATTTTAATTTGAACCATAAATGCTGATGCTCTTAAAACCCATTTGTGGTCTCAATGCAATTATGAGAATATAGATTCTTTTAGAGTTTCTAGTACATTAAAAACATTATAAAAAAATAACTGTTTTATGGTCTTAATGCAATGATGACAATGTAGATTCTCAGCCGATTGGTCGCACTTCATTCTTAATTATTTATCCGAGATATCGAATACATCCGTTTGGAAAGTTAACAACAATGAATTAAATATGCGTAAAACCCAATGACAATATATCCAAGCTTGAGTGCTATTGATTACAAGAAGATATAAAAAGCTAAAGTATATGCATGTACATATTGTCACATTCGTCATTAACTTATTACAACGTTTCCATATTTGCAACACAAATGCATTCTCTGTTATTGCATCTGTTCACCAGCTATATCAAAACAAACATCGGACAAAAGCAAGTAGCGGGTAGAAAATACCTAACCCTACCCGGAAACCGGACCATAACAATTTTGTATAGATATATTGATTTTAATTATAATTATTTTATGTGATCCAAACTCGTAAAAATGTGAGCCGAGTTTCGGTGTCCATGATCCTGTCAAAATTGTTGACTTCAATGATGTTTATGACAACTAATTGATGCATCTAACAAGAATATGGAAAATATGTTTGAATATACTCAACTTCCACCAAAGTCATTGATCAACTGGTTTGGTATGAGGTGTACGAAACCCGTGTGCACTTAACAATAAATATTGATAACGATATCTTATTGTTGTCTAGAAAGCAAAGAAGATTGAAACGAATATAAAGTTCAACTCATTTCCTATCAATTTATATTTTTTTTATTTCAATATATTATATTAACATTCCATAGTATAGTAAGTCAATATCATAAACCAAAAGGATTACTGCAATGTTCACTCTTCCTATGTATACCACTTTGCCTTGTAAACGAGTAAGCAACAAATTTAAAGAAAAAGAACATGGGAAGTTTCTTTTTGCATTTAATCAATTCCTTACACCTATTTGTTTCATTACCATTTCAGATGGCAAGGACAAGTAATTTGAAAGGATTACTACATGCAAGCTACAAGGCAGGGTCAGGTGTTGAATTCTTACTATCTTGCAGGACATAAGTTCCCTAATAATTTTGCTCTTAGTTTGGTGTAATTCCTTGCTAACGTCATCCATTACACACCAGATATATTGTGCAAGCGTCTTAGAGAATTATGGTCTTGGTGTGCAGAACTTGAGGTGTATTGCCTTAAGTCGAATTGGTTCCACCACAAGTTTGAAAGGGGAATAGACTATTAGAAAGCATTGAACAACATATCGTGGTGTGTTGCTGGAGTGGTTTTGGAATTGTACTCCGTTTCGGATGTTGTATATAATGGTAAGTGTATCTATCCAGATGTTAGAATATGGATGCATATTGTTGGAATTCCAATGGAAATGATTGATAGAATGTAGGAAAAAAAAACTAGCCTCTAATTCAGTGGGTACTGTTATCGGTGAAGATGCACCCTTGGATGAGCAGGACTTTAAGACCTTCCTGCGGGTTCGTATGGCGATAAATATTGAAGAACCTCTCATTGCTGGGTGTTAACTAAAACAACCCAATGGAGAAGAAATTTTGACGACATTCCGAGATGAGAGGGTTGTAAAAATATGCATGTAATGTGGCCACATAGGACACATGGCTCGTCAATGTCAAAATATGATCGATGATGTGGTTCCCAATACAAAGTTTAGTTGTAGATGAGGTGGATGAGAATGCATGTGGTTGCATATCGCACTGATTCATACGTTCCTATGATTAATGAGAATATTAGGGTTTCGTATAGAAGGTATAATGTTAGCGGTGCAGTTAATCGTTAAATAGTATTTTGTATTAATACAAGGTTCAATTTCTACAAAAAAATTATTTATTGCATATCATCCAAATCAGTAAATAGATTTTCGCATATTATATCCAATGTGGCACTCTTGTAGGTAAAACAGTAGCAACGCTTTGAACTTGATTCTTCTACTAATCTCATTACATTTTTGGTTCACTATACTAATTTGACGGTGCAATCTGGTCTGCTCCGCCATTGGGAGCTACTTGGATCGTATGCTCATCGTGATGATGTGATGGAGGTTTGGGTGCAATTTCGTTGTGATCAAGTAATGCAACTTTGTTATATTTGTGGATGTTTAAGGCACCTCCATGGTGATTGTGTAAAGAGTGTCTTTGAGATTTCAGCGTCTTATTATTCTTTGCTTGCGGGTCGATGACAATGGCCTATTGTTTCTGACTTAAGGTCGGACACCACTCTTCCTCTATTTTTAAGGGATATGCATGTTGGAGTGTCAACAATAGAAATATTGGTTATCGACACTCTAGTACTCCCGCTCCCCGTGTGACATCTTTGCCTTGCCAATTTTTGCCTGCTCAAACCCGTCGGTTGATCGTCTTCTGCCTAAGGAGATTTTGATAGAACAAAACGTTCAAATTAAAGATGATCGGAATTATGACGAATGCCCTACGTAGGATTCTTCGAATTTCAAGTTTGGTGAGTCATCATCGGCTTAGTTGATTCGACCATTCCTACTGCTACTCTACTTAGAGAGATTAATGGTTGTTGATATTATTCTGCTTATCATTCTTGAATTGATCATGTTTCCATTCTTCCTGTAAATTCTGATGACTCTCTTACAACACATCTGGCGGATTTCCATTCATCCATTGATCTCTCAAAGACCTTCGAATCGTAAGGGATAGATGAGACACTATGTGATCTAAGTATTCTCCACGTGAAATCCTCCAATCACCATGTTCTTCCATATGCAGTGGTTTTTTCTAGAGACTCGGCCTCGCCTTTGGGCATGAATTTTTCTTTGATGGGACGTTGGATCAAGTTGTGACTATTGTGTCTGCGGGACCGTTGGAGCAAATGTTGTCTTATCTATCTTCTAGGGCTGGGTTAGAATCCATTGAGATTGGAGAGTACCACAAGGGCGCTAACTGTGGGGCTGGGTTGCAATATTTTCTCACACATTTCTGTAATTTTATATTATTCAACTACTTAATATTCTATTTGTAATTGATAAGCATATTATTACAAGTGCCTAAGCAGCATAGGTATAAATACTTTATAATATGGACCATAATTCAAAAACTCATGTTTGAAGTCAACATTAGATTTTAACACAACAAGATTTTACTTAAATCAACTACTTGATCCATTAGATACAAATACTTTATAATATGGACCATAAGTACTTTCAAGACTACTTATTCTCTTAAGCATTCTCAAATTCGATTTATATAACATTTATTGTTCATTTGTGAAACAGTAAATTAAAGTTACATGTTGTATAAATACCACTTGTAAAGATCCATAACACACATATACATTGACAACAACAACACAAACAAAAGAAAAAATGCTTAGCCCACATCCAAAGATATATGTGGCCCACACGATACGAGAAACTTGTGTTTTGCCCAACCCAAACTACACAAACAATTGTGATAATAAAGTCTAATTCAAAATTGAATAAGCGAACAAACTACTAAAACCTAGTGTTAGGCCCAAACCAACATTAAATTCAACCATACTACTATAAATTAGTGTTAGGCCCAAACCAAAATTCATTATAAACCTCTAGAAAAATTGATAAAAATTTTATGGTCCACCATGCTTCAAACGATGGCACATTCCATCAACTACGAAATAATTACTGTTAAACTAGTATTGCCCATATGCTCTATGATATATTGCAAAGTATATGATGTCTCCTTAGGCCATGGCTTATGTCTGTCAACTTCATAATCGTAATTTTACATTTGAACTCATTTCTTTATTAGCATAACTATTCTTCCACCATAAAGCAATGCAAAAAGAAGATTACACATAGCCATGCGCCCAAAAACACACATTCAACTAGCTACAGATCATATCATATCTATGTCCATCGCTATTGCTATACTTCATACTAAAATTTCAAACTACCACTCCCAACATCCATACATTTGATTACAATAGTATATGATAATTATCATTATTACTAAACACAATATCAGGGGTTTTATGATGTTGGACTCAAACATTTCCTGCACATGAATGTTCAGCCCACTGCAACATGACCCATCATGTTATACTTGGCCGCCACCTTCTACAAATGAACTCTCAATTCCAAACTTCTTTGCATGTCATTGTTCTCGAAGATGATGAATCAAGTTTGCATATATTAGATGTGGCTCCGGATCACACCATTTTCAAAACTGACAGCCTTCCTATGCCGAAACATTACAACTTTGAACATCATATTTATAATTTAATCACACTAACAACTTCAAGCCATAACTTACAAGAGAATCCATCATATGCATGGGTTTTCATTTGTCCATGATGTAATTCTTGGCGCTCTTAACCTGCACTTGCATTTGACTTTGTGACCATCATATGCGAGAAACCGCTCTTTTTTAAATCTCTTCATATCATAATACACAACAAATTTGTTCATTTTCTTCACCAAATGAACACAATAACATAGATTTTAACTCCACTGTAGTCCTTGAAGAATACCATTTATTCCGTAGGGGTCTCTGAACTTTATTTTGTTCCGCAGCAGTCCCGGTACTTTACATTTTGTTCCGCAGGGGTCACTGCCGTTAGTTTTTGGATGGAATCCGTTAACTATGATGACGTGGCACATTTTTTTAATAAAAAATTCATTTTTATGTGAAATTACCATTATACCCTCATTTATTTTTCAAATTTTATAAAATGTGCCATTTATTTTTTTTTCTCTCCTCACACTTTCCGACACACTTTTCGCCCGGCGGTCTCTCTCTCTCTCCTTCCTCTCGGTTCTCTCTCTCTCTCTCTCTCTCTCTCTCTCTCTCTCTCTGTGGTTCATCAAAGCAGAGGGATGCGACGGTGGCAGTGAAGGGCGGTGGAGCTCCATCGATGTCCACGGCTGAGGGAGCTGGGCGGTGCGGAGGTCTGGCCGGTGAGCTTCGTCGGCATCGGGGAGTGGCGTCGGAGGGGCATATCTCGTTGGTTTCTCCGGTGGTGGCTTCGGGCGGATCAGGGGATGACAGTGAGAGCGCATCGTCCTTCGTCTTCGCCGGAGCTCCTTTCTCACTGTTTGTTGGCGGCGGCACAGCACAGGAAAAGAGGGAGGAAAGAAAAGTAGGGGTTAGGTTTTTAAATTGAAGGTATAATGGTAATTTCACATAAAAATTAGGGTTTAATTTAATTAAAATGAGGGTATAATGGTAATTTTACATAAAAAATGAATTTTATATTAAAAAAATGTGTCACGTTAGCATAGTTAACGGATTCCATCCAAAATTTAACGGAAGAGACTTTAGCGGAACAAAATGTATAATGCAAGGACTGCTACGGAACAAATCAAAGTTCAGGGATCCATACGGAATAAATGATATACTTCAAGGATTACAATAGAGTTAAAACCCAATAACATATATCATTCTTCATATTTTATTATTTAGTCAACCAACAATTACATATTATTCTACCATTCATGCCATCATATATAAAGCAATTATTATCATCATTATTAAACTCATATCATTTGGTTACTTTTTAATTTTTTATTCCGCATGCCATCAAATCATTATTACTTTACAATATTTTATTATGCATGCCATCACATCAATTCCTATTTTTTTCTTTTTTATTCACAATGACCTGTAACCAAGTCTTACCCAACTCATTCATCTCTTTCCTCGAGCCGCTCCTATGCCCACACCATCTACCTTCAATATGTGTCTAATATTGATCCACACTAGCTACATACATTTGACATGCATTAAAGTACATGAACATATCGTTTGTCATTTTTTTTCCCAACAAACATCTATCGATGGGAAAAATAATCATATCTATTTATTAGGAGAAATGATGGTTGGAGACTTGCACATTTTTTTAAATTATATTTAGCCCTTAATTATAAATCTACATGTATTTAGCTCTTGCATTGAACAATATTTTTATTTTATTCACATTGTTCAATTGTTGCATGTTAATTTGTGTAGTGTCAGCTATTAAAGGCACATCATCATGCAAACTTATAGTAATGGGGTAATTACAGATAACAATACGTACTTGTTGGTTTTTAGGATCATTACCCTTTCCCTAGGGTAGTGTCCTACAAACTAATGGTTACTTATGTAGTGGGATTCTTGAATAAATTTACTATGGGATTAGGACCTTTAATTTAAGGTGGAAATCCATAGTTGAAAGCCACTAAAATTGGTTGAAATAAATGGGATTAATTTAATTGAGTTTATCTCATTAAATGAGATAAGTGTGCAATTTGAGAATCTCACATTGTCTAAAAAGAAGATGTTTGTAGTGTTTAAATGCACTTGGACTTCTAATATTGTCAAACAAGTATTAGAGTGGCACAACGGGCCAAGCCCACATGCGCGTGCTCACTCGCCTCATCTCGACACGTCACGGCACAGCCAGCCGAACGGTCTCGGGTCGAGGGCTTCTATCTTTTTGGGCTGAAAACAAATTGGGCTTCAGATTTGAGTCATCTAGTGACTCTTCATATTCTATAACAGTTCATTAAAGCATGCAATTATTTGGGCCATTTTTTGCTTTTAATTCCCTGAATTAAGAGCCCATGTTAATTGCTGCTTTCATTCAGCTGTCACAATATGTGTCCAACCAGCCTCTATATAAGGCACATATCCTCTCTTGCTCACTCACATGTTTTCACAGAATCACCAGATAATTTGTGAGTTTTAATCAGTTTGTGAAAGCAATCTGTCCGTGGTGGTTCTCGCTTGCTGGAGGTATGCTTGGGTGTAGTGGTCGCTTGAGACTCGTGGTAGAAGGTTCATTTTGACGAGGCTGTTCACGGATTATCCTGACGAGGAGATTGTCGGGACCTGTGCACGTGAGAGGGGACAATATCTTCTTAAGGCCAGCTCTTTTTCAAGAGTGATCTGTGCGTTCGTTCCTTTAGTTACTTATTCTGCTTTACCTTTTCTTATTCTATTTCGCGTTTACTTTTCCTTATTGTTGTTCACTTTTGCTTCGTTGCCTGCTTCTTTGTTCGTGCCTCTGTTGTCTCGTTGTTTTTTTCTTTCGGCTATCTGTTTTTATCTCCTTCTTCTCATCTTATTTTGTCCTGCTATAAAATCGTTTTCACAAACTGTTTTGCATAAAAAACTAGTTTCGCCAAAATCTGTTTTTTCAAAACTTGGATTTTAATTAAACTGTTTTTCCCTAAAACTTTGTTACTCTATTTTACTTGTTTTATTCAAAACTGTTTTTCCAATATTTTTTTTAACTAAACCGTTATTTCCTAAAATTTGTTTTCGAACTAACTTGGTTTTATTACATTCAGTTTTTCCAAAACCTGGTTTCCTAAAACCTTGTTCTATTCGGTTGTGGTTCGTGTTTGCCTTTTCCCTTTTACCTCGTTATCTTTTATTGTTCTTGGTGAATTTGGTATACTTTGTAACCTGGATAATTCACTAATAACGTAAACTTGGTTTATCTCTAAAATCTTGTGTGTGCCCTTTAATTGGACGTTGCGTGTTACCTATTTATCGTAAAATTTAGACAACAGTACTTTCATCTTAAAACAAATATATTCCTAAAACTTTTAGTCTCGACAGATAACCCCTATATATTTTCCCATTCACTATTCTGTTATTGGCACCGCTATAGAAACACAAGTATAACCTCATATTATTGAGTTAACTCTAACAAGACAAGCCCTTGCGTTTGAGGGGGGAGAAGAAGCAAAAATACAAAAATACAAAAATAAAAATTCAGCCACTCATTTCTCTCTCTCCAAACCCTAATATGAATTGCAAAGGGGCAAGGCCAGCAATAGATGTGAACGCCAGAGGAGGTCACAGTTCTTGACCAGTCAGCGCCGTCGAGCAGCATGGTCAATACCGTATGCTCCGGTCACGATCTGCTTTATGCTCAACGAGCCCAACAAGGCCATCGGCTTCCTCCATTCACGCTCACAACCATATCGTCGGTGACGACAGAGGAGACGGTGATGACGTGGTGGGCTGCTCGCGGAGTCGACGACGGCGCCTGTAGGCATCCTCTTCTCTCACGGTGACCTCTGCTTCAGCGAGATATGTCCCTCTCTCTCCAGCAACACAACTTATTGATGAACTAAAAAATTGTTGTGTTGAACCAAAATAAATTGATAAACAAATTTTTTTCATTTTCATTTTTACTGACTATGGATTGCTGGGTTGAAACAAAATAATTGAGAACAACAAAATTGAGAAATTTGGATTCCTATGTTTATAACAAAAAAATTGAGAAATTGGATTTTTGTATTGTTGACTGATGTTCTTTGTTTGTTTATAGTTAGTGTATGGGGAAATAGACAATTAAGAAAGAAAAAAATTAAACCAAAAAATTTCAATTTTGAGCAAAAAAAATATTTGTCGGAATCTACAAATTGGTGCTGAAACGTTAAACAGTTGAAGTTTTCGGCACTGAAATATTCATTGTTCGTTGTTCTTCATTTGCCTTGAATATGTGATGGAGAAAGAATAGTTTGAGAATTTAATAAAATAAATGAAAAGGTTTCAAATGGTCCCTGAACTATCCATTCGTGTCAATATAGTCCATCAACTATCAAACGTGCCGATTTAGTACATAAGTTATAACTGAAACAATAAACTTGATCATTCTAGTGGAGGAAAAACTAATTAACCCATACATATGTATATGGATTAAAGACAATTTTGTTATCCAAAGTTTGGCCAAAATCTAGATTTAGGGCTTGTTCGGGAACAAGAATCCACCTCCTTTTGCCTCCTTTTGGTTTTGCCACATGAGATACAGTCAACTTCCACAGGAGCTGATTGTTGGCCAATTTTTTCAGTGAAAAGCTCCTTATACACTGTAGCTCCTATGGAAGGAGCTCTGCACTTTCTTTCAGGAATGAGGCAACATGCCTCGTGTGGAGAGAAAAGGAAGAGAGAGAGACACAAATATTTCCTCATTTTCCCTCAACTGTATTTGTAATTTTGGAGTAATATTAATGCATCTTCATTTTCGTTGGAGCATTCATGGGCAAAAATTAGAACATTCTCTGTCTTCCAACAAGCTAATATAAGACAGAGTTTTAAGGTAAACATATGTTTTTAGACTTAAATTTGTTTTGTTGTTGTTTTGTAGATATGTTGATGATGTATATGTATGTTTGATGAGTTTATATTGTTTGAAATATAAATTCAATACCAGATTTTACCGAACTGTGAATTATTTTGGCTGACCCAATAAAATAGATTGATCTCCATATCACATTAAAGGTCTACCTATTTTTTCACTAAACAATTATCTAAAAGTCAACGAAATCAAAAGCTCATTTACCCTCCTTTTATCTCATTCACCTCCTTCTCCTTTTGGAGACATGAGTTCCCAAACAAGCATTTAGTACCCAATCATTTATTGTACCAGAGTTAGTACCTACAATTCTATTTTACACCCAATTGAGTACATAGTGTTAACTTCCCCGTTAACTCGATAACAACATGGCAATTAAATTTTTTTCGGCGACCGAAAAATTAAACTTTTGAATTTTTTAGCGAAAAAAAAAATCCAACAAGCTTGCCTTTAAGACATGAGAATGAAAATCAAAGAAAATTTTGAGAAATTTCATACTCAAATTCAAACAATTATTCAAATATTCGGAAAACAAAATCAACCAAAGGGTCTCTCTGTCCAAAAATCCCCCAAATAACCCCAGATGACTCTCTCTCTCTCTCTGAAATCACCCAAGTCAACCCAAATGACTCTCACTATCTATCTTAGAAATCACCCAAATCAACCCAAAAATCTACAAAATCAACCCAGCAATCACCTAAATCACGAGTGCAACAAATGACTCTCTCTCCTTCATGACGTGGCCGAAGTTGCCCGAAGCGAGATCTGGTGGGATGGTGGCTTGAGTCCATCTCTTCACTACGTAGGCGGAGTCGCTGGAGCAGCGGTCTCACTCACGCTCTCTCTTTACGAAGCACGACGGCGAGGATAATCAACAAGCGACGCCTGTCTGAAGTGGAGCTCTGCGTAAGCCATTTCTCTCCGACCTGTCCATCCATCTCTCAACTTGCCCAACCATCTCTCTCCGACCTCATTCACCGAAACAGCTCAGCCTCCATCTCCCGTGTTAGTCGTGGTCGTGGATGGTAGCGAGCAAGTAGAGTACGTGGGTCGGGCTTGGGCTCATCATCTTCCATCCTTTGTAACCTTGGCTCATCATCTTTTTGCTCATCCATCTCCACTGGTTTCTTCTCTTTTCCATTCTCTTATTAGGTGCAATTGTCAGTGAATCAATTGTGAGGTGTGAAAGGCTAAATAGTAGGACTGAAAAGAAGAGTAGATATGAAAAGGTCTTAAAATTTTGGGAGTTAAAATAGCTTTAAAATATATGGAAATGGTTTTGGATTTATATAGCTTTATATTTTTTAGTTAGTATGAATTTTTTTAATTTTTCGGTTGCCGGCTTGCCATATCAACGAGATAACAAATTATTTATACACGGTGGGTACTAAATTGGATGCAATATAGAAGTGTAGGAACTAATTCTGCTACAATAAAAAATTTGGTACTAAATCTGAATTTCAGCCAAACTTTAGTTACTAAAATAAATGAAGTTGATTGAGAATGAAATGAACATTTTGAACTAAACCTAATCTTATAGTTTTGTCATCTAGATTTTTTATTAAAGTCCAGCCCAACAGAGAAATGTGTATACCAAACCATTTAAAATTGCGGTTAAAGGTATATTTGATACTCAAACTTTGGTGGAATACTTAAACTTTGGTGAAATACCAAATTTGGTACCTAAACTTTAATTTTACCAAACTTAGTACCTACATTTTTAATTTGTACCAAATGTAATACCCGTCGTCCGGTTCCGTTAATGGCTTGCGAGGTGTGTTGGTTCTTGCTGACGTGGACAAGAATCACTGATATGGCAAATGATATCACATTTATATGTACTGACGTGGACAATTTAGGGTGACGTGACATGACAGGTCATCGGTTTATTTAATGACGTGGCAAAACATTAGATTTTGAAATTTTGAAATTTTGAAATTTAAAAAATAAAATAAAATAAAATTTGAAATTTGAAACATTAGATTTTTTAATTTTTAATTATATATTTTATTTATTTAATTTTTATTTTGTAAAAAATTCCACTTTCCTCTCAACCCTAGTGTCACCGCCTCTCTTTCTGCTAGGGATTTGAGTACAATTGCAGCCACCGGAGTTTCGCCTTCGGTATCACCAGGAGACGCTGGAGTCCAAGCAAAGTGCAGTCTTCAGTCAGATCTAGGTCGTACCGGTAGTTCCTTAGTTTTTTAGTTTTGTTTCTTTAGTGGTCT
>JAYMTA010000747.1:0-24711 GCA_036897625.1 Pelargonium cotyledonis
TTTAAATGAATAGTTTATGATGATTTCACAAGAAAAATGGAGGTGTCTTGCCATAAAATCATGGAGTTAATTGTTGATGGCTAAGAGATGATTAATAGAATAGGATTAATTAAGGTATTATTATGATGAGTCAAAACTATGTAGTTTTGATATCTCAATTAATCACTTACTCAAAACTATGTAGTTTTGAGAGTTTGACTCATTTAAGCTTAGGTGAGTCGACTCAACTCCATTTTACCCTATTTTATATAATGTACAAATAGACAAATGACATGGCGATTTATTTCACCACATATATATATATAAAATGTAAATTAGTGCTTCTTAATCATCTTTGATTGTAATTATGCAATCACGAAGAGCAATACAATACCCCCACGCAAAGCTTTGAGATTGTAGAAATGATTATAGGGACATTCTTTGGTTGCAAATCAACCTATACTTATTAGTATTATATAATAAATCATTTTAACATCAGATCATTTGTTGACAGAATGTTATTAGTTGTAATTGTAATATTCAGTATTCATACGGAATCACATCATTTTCGTCGATAATTTTTTTCTAATGCGTATAACCACCTAGTTACACAATAATGTCTCGTTATGCACGTATCCCGCCACGGGTTCGCAAAATTTCTAATAATTATTAACATCATCAGTTTATATGTGAGTGCATGCGTGTGTCCGCGCGCTAGCTAAATGTTATAAAAACTATACAAAATGATGTAGCAGTACATATGAAAAATGTCGCATCATCAATTTATTGATGAAAAAAATATGAACATATAAAATTGCTTCATATATTACATTAGTAACATCTCCATGAATTTTTGGCGCGAAACACACCGTTTACTAGTCTTATTATACCTTTGTTATATTTACGTTCATTTATGTCACACATAGTTATGAAGCAAATTTTTTTCTTTTTGTACAACTCTAAATTGCTCTATACATCATTTTTTCAGTCTAAACTATAAAGTTTTTGAGCGAACTCGCAAACTCGCAGTTGACACTTTTAAGCCGTTTTACGACACTCAAGTTATTCCTCACTCGATGGTAAGTTACAGTTGAAGCTCATCCCTCTCCCCAATAGTGTGTTGAACGGGGATCGAATGCAATCACTCTTCTCACTCACGTAACTTGTGTAGCCAATTGCGCTGCTACCCTTGAGTAATTCTATATATATTTCACTTGTAAAATAAATAAAAACTTCATATACACTTGTTTTTGTATATAGAAAATAAATTTAAAAGTAGAAATATGTTGTATAGTTGCTTATTTGATAAGCTTGTTGATATTGATAGCATGGCCTACCTTATTTGTTTTGTAAAAAAAACTTTAATATTGATTGATTAAGATACAAGCACTCATTGTTCACAGCAAATTATTTCTGGTTGAGTGTTGGTGCCTCATTTCAATCTCACTCCTAAACTTGATTTCCTCAAGATTCTCTACACTATTTTAACTAATAAACCACATATATATGTTAATCAACGTTGAAGCCAAATCAATCAAATCTGAATTTACTTCCATATTTTACTTGATATTTTCAAATTCCTCGTGCGTGCGTATACTTGATAATGTGGGCCGCAACTTCAAACGGGTATGGTTCATGCCCTTGTTTCTATGATTTTATCAATATAGTATAAAAACGTTTGAGTATTTTTTTTACCAAACTTGTTTACAACTGCAACCCGAATTGGTATGTATATATCTTTAAACAATAAAAGCATGTCAACATCCATCAACAATACCACTTAAGTGATGAGATAAGATACGAGCACGATGAAATGAAATAAACGAATCACATTGATGGAGTCCACCTAGATCCGATCATGATGAAATTGATCAAGTTCAATTTTTAGAGTTGTTGTCATGCAATCATATAAAAATTTTCGTAGGATAGTGATTTTTCATTATTAATTTGGAAAATGATTTCTTGTTACTTGGTGCATGAGTTTCATGATGCATTTTTTTTTCTCTTTTAAAAATGAAGTAGCTTAGTAGAGTCCATGAGTTTGTGGGACATAAATAGAAATCATTCCAGATCATTTAGTCCCTAATTCCTTGCTTATAATCATCTTTCTTTAACGGTAAGCTCATACAGCAAGCCACTGACTTTAATTAACTAAAAAAATTGTGTTAATTAACATTTTTGAACACTGCCAAAATTGTTAACACATTTTTTTAGTTAATTGTATAAACACAAATTGGACCCATTGAGAACCGTATCGTGAAAAAGTTCAATTAGGTGATACAACATTGAAATTTTCTTTTTAGCATAAACCCCCAAGAGCGAATATTTGTACAAAGTAGGCATTTACACTTCTTGATAACTAAACATCAGTAACTCGAAATACATATAGACATTTTTTTCTTGATCTATACCAAGAAGTTTCTGTTCGGGCCCGCAAATTTGCAGTTGACACCTTTAAATCGTTTTACTATACTCAAACTAGTTCTCATTAAAAAAAAAAAATCAATCAATCTATATTGTACACTGCGCCACTACTCTTAATACATATAAACATTTGATAAATGTAGATCTCTCTGGAAGACTTAAAACTACAAAAGCGACAACTCTCCTAACAAAATGTGGCATTTTGGATAATATGAAAAGTGTCGGCTATTACAATTATAATCGACAAAACCTTAAATTAGGATATGACAATTATGGTTGAAACTGGTAGTTCAAGTTGACATGAAAATGTGTGACCTATCTAGCTTGTGGTAGTATATGAATATACTGGCATTGTTCTATTACGTTATTTGTGGTAGTCACAATTAATTTCCATAATTGTCTCTTCCTCAATATATATTTAAATAGATATTCACCAACGATTAATATTTATTTATTTTATAATATTATGTTTCCGTGACATATTACACATAATATTCACCAACCATATAATAATATTATTACTTAATTAATGGGATCAGTACTGTCTTATTTTTATAATATAATTAGTCAGCTTGGTTTAAGTTAATTAATTTGCAGTTAACTTAATATAAAAAATCTTTATAATAATAATAATAATAATAATGCAAGTTGAGACAACCTAATTATATACAATTTTGCGTACCACAAAAACATGGTCCATATAGTCTCAAGGAATGTAACCGCGTTAAAACTTGTTAGAGAGAGATTTTCCGTTCTTGCGGTTTTAACCGACTCGAATGATGATTAGTCTGAGTTTGGTAGAATGGCTCAAAGGTGCCAACCGTGAGTTTACGAACCTGCTCAAGAACCTCATAGTTTAGAAAATAAAAACATGCTCCATATTATATGATATTTGTCCAATTCATCCATTAAAAAAGGCAAATCAAGGTAAAACTAAATAATATAATAAAATGGATAATCTAATTATATTGATTTATATAATGAATAGCATATTTCTTAGAGAATGAAAATTCTTCATCGGGTATATTAAGCTAACTTACCCTAAAATATTGCTAATTGAAATTACACGTAAAGTCGTAGAAACACTAACATTTAAAGATAGTGACAACTAATAGTATGTTCTATATACGTCATCTTCTCTTCAATACAAAAAGACATTAGTTACAGTATCATCTCAATACGCGAAAGAACAATATAATTATCATTTTTTAATGTTGCTTTCAGTGCATATCAGAACAAATTTGCTTCCCATTCAAACTCCATTTTTTATACCGGGGACACGGGCTTTCTTATTCAACAAAGATAAATTTATTATCACAAATTTAGAGAATCAGATCGCTCCAAACTATTGAATTAAAAAAGAGAAGCAAATATTTTTAATGAACGTGCACATGTCAAAAAAATAAGTATAGTTCCATATCCAAACAACGGTTATAAAAACGTGTCAGCGGGGTGAACACCTCCCACGAATCTCCTAGAATTAGGAGACACATTTTTTTTTATCGTAACAATATTGTTGCTTGGTCCAACAACATGTTGGAACAATCATCATATTTAGTTTTGTGCTGGGACAAAAAAAAAACCATGTTGAGATCTTCAGGTGGTTTTGAACAGCAAAAAAGAAGTAATGGGCCCAAACTGGACAGTGGAGCAATCCCAATTCCCAAGTCCAAGGTCCAAACGAAGACAAAACAAAATGGGCCGGGCCGGGCCTAACTGGGCCCAGTGCCGGCACCAGGTGACGTCAGCAGCCACCATCGTAGAGTTCCTGGAAGCTCCAGCTCCTTCGTCGTTGCCTGTCTCTGTCATCAATGATCCTATCATCATCAACTGCCAAATTGTCCTCCATTTTTAGTCAAATTAAGCATGGCCATTTCTCAATACCTACTCCAACCGACCCTATCTCTCTCTCCCTCCTCGATTCTCCATGAAAACGTAGCTCTGCAATGTACTTCGATTCCGTCTTCTTCCTCGCGCTACTGGTTTTCAACTTCTTTTTCTCTTCTTCTCAAGCCCAGTACGACGGCGTTTCGTGCCCGCTCAACTTCACCCTCCTCCGCCAGTTCGTCTCCAGCTCCGGCCTCGACCACAGCAACCGCTGACACTACATCCGCCAGGGCCTCCGCCTCCTCCACGCCGACTACCTCCACCGAACCGACTCCTTCTCCATTCCGCTCAGCTCGTCCGAGTCATGCTGGGACTCGTACGAGTCGCTCATCGACTCCTTCATCCCCAAATTCGACATTCGCGCCTCCTGCGGCTTCCAGACCAGCTGGATCTCGCAGGGATGCATGAACATCACCACCAGAGCTCAATTCGATTCTCGGATCCCCAGTTCGACCCTAAACGACCTCGTTTCGAACTGCAACCAGTCTCTCGAGAACAGCTCGCCTGGCGCCTCCTGCATGACCAGCATCTCGACGCTCCAAGCGCCCTACCTGACCGGACCTTCGATCGGAAACGTCTCCGATTGTACGGCCTATCCGTTGATCTACGCCGGGGCTTTCGCGATCCAGTACCGGCCGTCCGATCAGGGCACCACCAAGTGCTTGTTCTCGCTCGATTTCACGCCGCCGAGGAACAACAAGAGAGGTTTGATTCTGGTTGTGGTTGTGGTGAGCGCTTGTTGTTTTGGGGTTTTGGTGGTGATGGGTGGGTACTGGTTCTTGAGGAGAAGACACGAGAGGTTGAAGAAGACGAAGATTGTTCGGGTCGAGATGCGATCGGTTCCTTCATTGGAGGAGAGCACTACTCTGGTGAGGTTCACATTCGATGAGATCAAGAAGGCCACCAAGAATTTTCACAGGGACAACATGATTGGAAGAGGTGGGTATGGGAATGTGTATAAGGGAGTGTTGGCTGATGGGTCTGAAGTTGCATTCAAGAGGTTCAAGAACTGCTCGGCCGCGGGGGACGAGACTTTCGCCCACGAAGTCGAGGTCATTGCGAGCGTGAGACATGTGAATCTTGTAGCTTTGAGAGGGTATTGCACCACTACCACTCACCTCGAGGGTCACCAGAGGATCATTGTGTGTGATTTGATGAAGAACGGAAGTGTCCATGATCATTTGTTCAGTGCCTCTTCGGAGAGCAAGCTTAGCTGGCCAATTCGCCAGAAGATTGCTCTCGGGACAGCCAGGGGATTGGCTTATTTGCATTGTGGAGCTCAGCTCCGAATCATTCATAGGGACATTAAGGGCAGTAACATACTTTTGGACGAGAAGTTTGAGCCTAAAGTCGCTGACTTTGGGCTCGCAAAGTTTACCCCTGAGGGAATGACACATTTGAGTACTAGGGTTGCTGGGACGATGGGATATGTTGCTCCCGAGTATGCATTGTATGGACAGTTGACGGAGAGAAGTGATGTGTATAGCTTTGGTGTTGTGCTTCTCGAGCTTTTGAGTGGGAAGAAGGCTCTCACCATGGATAACGATAATCAACCTTCGCTTGTGACTGATTGGGCTTGGACAATGGTGAGGAGAGGGAGGACTTTAGATGTTATCGAAGATGGTGTGCCCGAGCTTGGTGCACCCGAAGTTCTAGAGAAATATGTATTGGTTGCTGTTCTTTGTTCTCATCCGCAGCTATACGCTAGGCCAACAATGGATCAAGTGGTGAAAATGTTGGAAACTGATCTTTCGGTTCTTTCAATTCCAGACCGGCCCATTCCTCTCGTGGCTGAGATTGATGATATTGAGAGATCTATGAGTAGTAGTGGCTCAGGTCAATTGAGCCAAATCCCAACTCCCGTTGGCTTCCAGTCATTCACGTATGAAACTGATCGCCCTTTGAACCCTAAGGATGTCGAGGAAAAATCAGATGACAGATTAGATTTGTGTTGATGAATGTGTTTGCTATACATACAAGAGAGGATCGGTTCAAGTTGGTATTCTCGGTTTCTCACCCTGATTTATTTGTTTTTTCAGATAGGATGGTTCCTGAGTTTTAGAACCAAGTTTCCCCTGTAAATATAAGTATAGATATATGATAGAAAGCTGATTTGTTCATTTGAATATAGTGAATGAAAGTGTTACCAAAACAACTATATGTGATGAGCAAATCGTCCTTTTTACACATGCAAGCTCTTTTTCTGCATTTTATAGCTTGATTAGTGTTGAATGTGATGCTCTTAATGTCTCTAGCGCATGGACTGATCTGTGTTGAGGTACAATGATTCTTGAGTGTTGATTTCCTGAACGTTATTGACGGTTTGGTTAGATTTTGTGCAGCAGGTGGAGGTTTTGGGAAGCCTTGGACATGAAGGCTTAGTTGCGCCAACACTGAAACCAACTCTCTGGGGGACAAACAGAGGATGCTTGTCAATGACTTGCGCAAAGATGAGTGTTTATGGCCTTTTTGGAGAAACTTTTATCAACCTATTCTTCAGCAGATTTCACATGGAAGCATGTGAAGCTTGTTTAATAATACTAGTGCCTCTTTAAAATGAGGGTTTCATAAGCAAAATTTATAGGATGATTACACTAGATTGTTAGGTAAAATGAATGAAATAGTGACGTAAAGGAGGGAAGCTCCTGCAAGGCTTCTTAAAGGAGCGCCACCTTTGACATTTTGGGTCTCCATTAAGTAGGAGAGAGAGTGCGTAAATTATATTTTTTGACATATAATGTAGATCGGGTAGACTGATTTGTTGATAAAGTCAACCGGTTCTATTATGTTACACTGACCTATGACGCTAGATGTTGCTTCAGCAGATGAGGTCGACTAAATCTTGTTTGTTTCAGTAGTTCAAATTATTTAGTTAATGTATTGAACATTTTATGAGAGCATATGTAATGATTGATATTATTAAGTTTTTAGTATTTCATGTCCATTTCAATGATTTCAACAATTATTTTTTATCCAAGTGTACTATTTCACGAAACCCAACTCTTTGGAACAGTTTCAATTGTTAATAACTCTGCAACCGGCAATGTGGCAATTCCCAGACATGGAAGCCTTCAAGAATCTGTATGTTTTATCTGTTTTAATTTAATATTGGATTAGATCAGTTATTAAAAAAGATGTACTCTGAAACTGCAACGACAAACCAGGGTTTTTATGGGTTTACTAAGAATTTAGGGGTCTAGAATCTAATTTTCACTTGCATTCTTATTCATAAATTCAGACATTTTTCACAGAAAACAAAAAGGAAAGAACAAAAGAGTCTTCACAGAATTGACCAATAACTATATATGACCAAGTTCAACATAAATCTCAATTTGTTGTCATGCTTAGTGCAGCCCCATAGTAATTGACTCTACTATGTATTTTTTGGCTTGTCCATTCCCTTATTCTTGCTTAGTGTCATTTAGCTAAGGCTCGATTTGGAATGATAATCTCTTTCATTTCATTTGCTACTGTTTGTTTATCGATTTTAAATTAATTTTTAAAATAAAAAATTTCCGATAATATTTATATAAATTCTATTTGCTTGCTATCACTCAATCTCTTTTTTATCCACTTTCTCCTGCCTTGGGTTATTTAGAGGCTCTTGCAACATTCAGGTGCTCTAAGGTAGAGATGGCAATTTCATATTCGGAACGTGAAGTGTAACCCAAATCCGACCCAAAAAGGCTTTGGGTTCTGAATAAAATTTAATTTTTCAGACACAAAATGTGATATAATTACATGAAGTGAACATTTAAACATAAAACAAATCCATATGAACTACAAAATTAACCGATATTGATTACTAAAAAAAAAAAACCAAAATCAGGAAGAAAGGAGACTAGAGCACCGATGTTGGATCCAAGATCTAAAGCAGATCGAGCTCCATTTCTAACTTTATCTTCTTTTTTTTTGGTTCAATTTTTTTCGGGTAATATTTTCAAAATTTCTAAGGTTCAAGATGAGCATTTTTATGACCCTATGAATTGTGACCACAAGAGTCATTTTCATGTGGGTTTACAAAGATTTTAAGGGTCTACAGTCCAATTTTTACTAGTACTCTTATAAAAAAATTCAGATATTTTCCCAGAAAACAGAAAGGAAAGAACAGAAGAATCATCTTCACATAACTTATGCTGCCTGTAAACAATAGCAGCATTGCAAAACAAATCTATGATCTGGCCAAGTTTCCTCCTAGTGATTCAATTTTTCATATGACAGAATATGAAGTTTTTGTTCGAGGTTCTTGATTGATTTTTGAAGACGTTTTCATTATAGAAACTGCATTTAAAAATTTACAACCAAATAGCAGATGTGGTGTATATGAATATACGGTCAGCAAGCTGATAAAAAAAAAAAAAAGAACGACCTGACAATGAAAAAGACTTGCTAATAAATTCAAGCTTTGATCATCAAAAGATGTGATGTATATATCATCATCAAAATACTTTTAAAAGCTATTTCAATTTGGATGAACTAAAAGTCTGATTGGACTCACCAAATAATTATAACATAAGAATGGTAGCTGTAGAAAAGAAAGAAGAAGAAAAATCTAACCTTTTTCAAGCATGTTGCAAAGCATGATGTCGCAGCACACTCACAATACGAAAATCTAGCAAAAAATCATATACTTTCAACTAGACGGGATTTTAAATCAAGAAAGGAACCAAAGAAGTCCTATTCTGGCATATAAAATAATCCCAAGATAGCTAGTCATTGCTTCCTACAAACCATTTTTTTTTCCAGTGAAGATCATGACAAATATGGCTCTTTCCTTTGTTACAGAATATACTCGCCCAAAGAATATGAAATAATTTGTAAAATGTTTCTTTAATTCCCTTATACGAGGCCAAGAAAAAAACATTCTTGTTCTTCTAATGTTTATTTCAAGTCAATTTCTAGCTGCCTTGCACAGTTGAAAGTTAGGAATTAGGATTATAATTTATTTCCTACTTGTGCCTACCTTTGTCACTTGTCATTTGTCAAGCTCTGTAGATTAATACTGACCTACCTTATCGCTTGTCACTGCTCTAAATTAAGAGTTTCTCATTACTTCATCTATGTCAGTGGAGTTCAGAGGGCATTTTAGATAATAGTAAGTATAGATCAAGCTTAGCAGTTCAAAATAGGATTTTGTTGTTGTGAAAGCTAACCCGTTGTAGCATATGGTTGTGCCATCCATGTATCCAGAAATGGATATTGCTTCTACTTCTGCATAAATCTTCTCTTCGCCATTTATGCTCATATACAGAGAATTGAATTGAAGGTTATGTAGAGAAGAAGAAGAAGATATGGCCATCAAGGAGGATATAGAGAATGATGGCAACATTAGTGTTGAAGAGGAGATAAGAGAGCCACTCATGCAAGAAACAAAGCATTTACCTGATGCAGAAGGGAAGGGTAGCAGCAAAGGGCAATTGTGGATGGTCTATCTCAGCACGTTCGTTGCCGTTTCTGGATCTTATGCATTTGGAGCTTGTGTAAGTCCTGAGTTGTACAGAAAAAGATAAAAGTCGGGAAGTTGCATTAAAGTAAACAATGCATCAATGAAAGCTAATTAAATTCCATCTATTTGGATTTTCAGGCAGGATATTCATCACCTACTCAGACTGCTATAAGGGAAGATCTTGACCTATCTCTAGCCCAGGTATGTTTTTTGTTAGTCTTTTGAATTGTATAACACTCACTATTACTTTCTCATACCTTCAAAAGCAGATTCTGGGATATGCATGTTTAGGAGGGAAATATGTAGATAAGTTGTAACATATAAACAGAGAACAACTCTTAACATAGACACATTGGATGATATGCACATTTTTTTACACAGTTCGGGGATATATACACCTGCAAATACAACAGGTGATTTTCCAGGAAATAGAGTTCATAATTCTTACAAGACTTCATAAGAATACGTAGAATAAACAATCAAATAATGACTTGGCAACTTTACTGTTGAACCAGGCAAACCCAATTATCAAGCAGAAAATCAGAACAGTAACACATGATAAGCAAAATTGTTTATTTCACATCAATGGAATTACTTATTTGGTGTCTCTGAATTATTCCTGAACCGCTGAATCATATGTATAACAATGTTTACAACTTTTCAAATTTCCATCAGAATTTTCATTAACATCCATAAACAGGTTGTGATAAAAAAATTCTCATTACACTCGGTGCTCAGAGTATAGGCGGATCCTGCATCTGCATGATCTAAAGAACTTTCAGTTCAGTTAGCAGATATGTGTAGTCATGTTAAATTGTGTTGGTGTATCTGCTTGCAGTTTTCAGTGTTTGGCTCTCTACTGACTGTTGGTGCTATGATTGGTGCAATCACAAGTGGAAGCATAGCTGATTCCCTTGGTCGCAAATGGGTAAGAAAAGGGAAATCAAAATTTACTCTGCAAAACTTGGTTTCTATTTTGATTTATTTAACAATGTCTGCACTATGGAATGCATGCAGGCATTGAGAATAGCCAGCAGTTTCTGTGTTGCAGGGTGGCTTGCTATTTACTTTGCTGAGGTTTGTGTAATGTCACTCTAAGTCTTAGACTACATTTCCCTATACCAAAGTATCAAAATCATTCCTTTTAGATATGAACCTAATTTTCTATTTTCTTCGTTATTACAAAAGGGGGCTTTGCTTCTGGATCTTGGAAGACTGGCAACAGGATATGGAATGGGAGTTTTTTCCTATGTGGTATGTCACTACTGCTATTCTTTATTCTTTCAAGGAAATTTGTATCTTATATTTTATTGAAACTTGTTGTACACTGATTTGAATGGATGATAAGGTACCTGTTTTCATAGCTGAAATTACACCCAAGAATCTAAGAGGAGCACTAACAACCCTTAATCAGGTAAAAACAATGCACAAACAAGTTAGAGAAAAATCTTTACTGATAGCAATTCTATCTCGAAGCATGATATGCAATGTTTCTTCACATGCTAAGCAGAAAAATCATCATGTTGATGGCATCAGTTAAAAGAAGATTTTCCTAAAGATTACCGAATTTTATCTTCTTCTAATTACAATGCAGCTTATGATCTGTACTGGAGTATCTGTTGCATTCATAATTGGGACAGTAATATCATGGAGGGCTTTAGCATTAACGGGTGAATTTTCTAAACGCCACCAGATCCAAATCAAACTTTAGCTTCATAATATATGAACAATGAGAAAGTTCTTGTCAAAGCATATTTTAATGAATAGATGAACTTACATGGAATGATACTGCCATGATGCTCATTCAATATGTGATTGCAGGACTTGTACCATGCGCAATTCTGCTTGTAGGTCTCTTCTTCATTCCAGAGTCTCCCAGATGGCTAGTAAGAAACAAGAAAATGTTATTCTATTTCCCATTTTTTTTATAGTAACATTCAATATGATGTATTAAGAGAGAATCATTTTATCATAAATACAGGCAAAGACAGGACGTGAAAAAGAGTTCGAGTCTGCACTACAAAAGCTTCGTGGCAAGGATGCTGACATATCTGATGAAGCAGCTGAAATTCAAGTTCTATTTCTGAACTCAAAATTCCATTCTGCATTAACATTGGTATCAAAAAAATGTAAAATTGAATAATATCATTAAAATGACAGGATTATATAGAGACTCTTGATCGACTCCCAAAGGCAAAACTGCTGGACTTATTTCAAAGAAGATACCTGCGTTCAGTCACTGTAAGTACTTCTCTTTCTATACCAAATTTTATTATCTTATCAGTCCCTCTCAATCATTGTTTCCTCCAATTCACTGCTTGGTAAACTGTAAGTCTTAGAACTACAAATCCTTTTCTCACCATATTTTCTCTAACATTTGAACAAATGATAACCAGATAGGAGTTGGATTGATGGTCTGTCAACAATTTGGTGGAATCAATGGAATATGTTTCTATGTCAGCAATATTTTTGAGTCAGCAGGTAGGTTGCTTTGAAAACATTCTGCTCATTTTGGATATGATTAGTTTACAGTTTACACCCAATATTTTGCTGTCTAGACAAAAACAAAAGTCAAATATACTAGACAAAACAATATGTTGAACCAATATTTTGCTCTCTATAGGATTGCCGTTTCTTCATCTTGGAAGTTCCAATTTAAGAGTGCTAATCAAAGATCTCATTCCATTCATTATTTATGAATTTAGTCTAAACATTAACAACTCCAATTACTCTGTCTGTGTTTTCTTTTTCAGGATTTTCTGCCAGTGTTGGAACTATAACCTATGCTCTTCTTCAGGTTTCCAACTCACATAGTAACAGTTCCTAAATTGTGCTTGGTTTTTGAAGCTCAACTTATTTTCAGTTTTCACTTATGGGGAGAAAGTGGAGGAGACATGTACAGTTGCAAATAGGAAAAAATTTCTCCTATCTTTCAAGACAAAGGGAATCCAAAATGCTTTCAGAAAAAGATAATTGGACACTGGAAATAAGAAGGAATTTCCAAACCAAACGCATTCACTAAATCTCTTTCTGCTAAGAACCACTTTGACACAAATATGTTTTGCAGGTTGTTGTCACGGGACTAGGTGCAACTTTGATAGATAAAGCTGGAAGAAAGCCCCTTTTATTGGCAAGTCCTAGTAGAAAACACTTTTTACTCCAAAAAAGACTTCCCATAAAAATGATAATCCTTCTCGATACATTTTGTTCAATATTTTTTTGATCGGCACATTTTGTTCAATATATTTCAGGTTTCTGGAACAGGGTTGGTCCTTGGATGTTTGCTATCAGCGATTGCATTCTACATGAAGGTGATTATCTAAGTTCAAATCCAAAAAGCCTCGAGTTCAGGTTTCTATAGCTTTTAATTGTTATATGTTTGTGAACCAGGTTCATGAATTGGCACTCAAAGCAGTCCCGATTCTTATTGTAGTTGGCATACTGGTAATACTTCCAGCTATTGAGAAATGAAAATCATGTTCTTGCTCTAGTTAATCTCTCCGACTAAAATGACTCTTTCATTGGCCCGTTCTGATCTTTGACAATCACTTGGCTTCAGCTCTACATAGGTTCATTTTCAATAGGAATGGGTGCAGTTCCTTGGGTAGTGATGTCCGAGGTAATCAGAATTCGCAAGACTTTTATCATTCCTAATAATTTAGCCTAATTACCACTTATCTGAATACACAAATTGACTCTCTCGCAGATATTTCCTATCAACATTAAAGGGACAGCTGGAAGCCTAGCAACATTAGTGAACTGGTTTGGAGCATGGCTCGTTTCCTACACTTTCAACTTTCTTATGACCTGGAGCTCTTACGGTACACAGAATCAATACAGTACTTAAACAGCTTATGATTTTTTTTAGCAAAGAAGGGTCAAGTTTAGTGTATAGCAACAAAAATCTGCCATGGAAATGAAAATGGAAACGCTATTACCTTGTTGTAACACTTGGAATGCTAATTGATAGAATGATTTCAACCAATCATACTAACTCAGCTTACTCTTGTTTGTGCAATTGCCAGGTACCTTTATTCTTTATGCAGCGATCAATGGGCTCGCCATATTGTTCATAATTTTGGTGGTACCTGAAACAAAGGGGAGAACCCTGGAGCAAATCCAAGCAGAAATTAACAAGTAAAGGAGTAGAAAACTGAAATAAAGATCATTCTTTCAAGAAAACAGTGACACCAAGCATAAGTGCACAATTATGTAAGCTTTATTACTACAAAGGAAACATACTATAATGCACTGATGCTGTACTTAGAGAAATTATTAAGACAAGTGTTTTTATGCAGAACCAGAAAATGGAAACCATGTTGTATGTTATTGTCCACTCAGTTCTTTCATCCAGTGTTATAAAACTGGTGTACCTATTGTTATCAATCCTTACATATTGTTCAGAAGAAGTCAGTTAGCAGCAAACCCTCAGATCAAGATCCAAACTTTGAATAAGAGATGTTGTAAATGATACCAATAAAACATTAAGATTCATCAGCCACAATCAAATGTGTAGTAATTATTCTTGCAACATACGTAGAATACCGAAAGCATCAAGAAAATTGTTAACAAGCATGTTCATTTCAAATTTCTATAACTGAAGAGTTTGGTTGGTGGGATACTAAATGCAATTAAGCTGTCTCTGCCGAGTAAGCTCAAAGATTCGAAGTTTTTATGGTTTGGCTCAACAAGGCGTTTCTAGCATTGCAACATGAAGACAAAATAGATAATGTTACACCTCATTATGATCTGACAATCCAAACTGAAATAGAATTATTACACAAAGTTAATTAGTGAGAGTCAGGTGAGTCTACGAGAGTTTGACACAATATGAATTAACAAACATACGTCCATGTCTAATCCAAAGCCATTAACTTAACTTTATGAATGAGTCTAACTACTCTTTTTAAATTTTATTCTTTAATACCAGCTCAAATGCACTTTTATACTCCTTTACATGCATATTTTTTTAGTTGAGATGTTGGAGAACCATCTCAGCCTAAAAGCTCAAGCTTGTAAGTTGTAAGTTGTAAGTTATAATTGAAACCTCATTTTAACCATCCCTCACTCTTTAGCTGAAACTCTCTCATGCTTGTCGTCCCCTTCTCTATTATGCATCTCATTTAACAAACACGTTCCAGATATCAGGGTAGCTTTTCCTCTGTTTTCATTGCTACAGGAAAGAACACAACTTTTCGTCTTCAACGGAGCTCAATTGCCGATTTCTCACCAGCACATCTCACTATCCGCTAAATCAATCTAGACCCCTAACTTGGATTAGGCTAATTTTTGCCTCCTCAGATTGTCCGAACAGTTGATGGAATTGTTCTGGGGAAATTGCGTGTGTATCGGCTTTTCGGCCGATTCTACGTTCGAATGCACCGTCGCCGACCGACCCATTAGTGGTCAGATTTCAGGTGGCCGAAGATATATATTTTGGAGACTAATGGAATACGAGTTGTTTGGTAAGTAGCTCAGTGACTGATTCTTCTAAGCAACACAAAATTTCAAATTCAAGACTTGTAATTGACAAAGTCAGAGCCAATTTCATTGTCATTACCAGATAGCAGCTGGATTGATGGTCTTTCAATAATTTAGCGGAATCAATGGAATATGCTTTTATAACAGCTATATTTTTGAGTCAGCAGGTAAACATTGCTTTTACCAGAATAAGCATTCGAGTGGATTGAAACCTCTCTACTCATTTTGAATCAAATAATTTACACCTCAGTGACAGAAAAGGACAGAATGAAAGTTGAATATACTGAAAAAGAATACTTTTAACTAATATTTGAAGTCTCTTTGCAGTTGCCCATATCTTAATCTCCCAAGCTCTAATTTAAGAGTGATAATCAAAGATTTCGTAGCATTTACTATTTATGAATTTTATCTAACAGCAACTCCAATTACTTTTTATGTGATTTTACAGGATTTTCTGCTAGTGTTGGAACTATAAGCTATGCATGTGTTCAGGTTTGCAACTCATATGCACTTAGTTTTGGAAACTTCTCTTATTTGTTCACGTTTATTAAATGGGCGGAATGAGGAAAACATGTTTAGTTGCAATGGAAACTAGCCAACTTGTTTATTTTTTCATATCCTTCAAGACAAGGGGAACCCTAAATGTTTTCAGAAAAAAAATACTGGAAACTGAAAATAAGAAGAGCTTTCCAAACCAAAAAATGCATCTAACTTTCTTCTGCTAAGAACCACTTTGATATGAATATGTTTTGCAGATTGAAGTTACTGCTCTAGGTGCAGCTTTGATAGATAAAACTGGAAGAAAGCTCCTTCTATTGGTAAATCCTAGTAGAAAAACTATTTACTCCAAAAATACTTCCCATAAAAAAGAAAGTTCCTTTTGGTACATTATGTTTAATATATTTCAGGTTTCTGCAACAGGATTGGTTCTTGGTACAATCTTATCAGGGATTGCATTCTACATGAAGGTAATTCTCTAACTTCCAAAGGTTTTGCTAGCTTTTAACTTTTACAAAAAAAAATTTTTTGATAAAACTTCTTTTACAATATTTATGAACCAGGTTCATGAATTGGCACTCAAATCAGTCCCCATTATTCTTGTGATTGGCATAATGGTAATTCTATCTGCTATTGAAAATCAATTCTTGCTCCCGTTAATCTCTGACTATAATGACTGTTTCACTGTCCCATTCTGATCTTTGACAATCACCTGGCCTCAGCTCTACATATCTTCTTTTTCAATAGGAATAGGTCTAGTTCCTTTTGTCGTGATGTCTGAGGTAACCCGAATTCCCAAGGTTTTTATCATTCCTAGTAAATTGATCTTACCACTTATTCGAAAACACATATGGCTTATATTGCAGATATTCCCAATAAATATTAAATGAACAGGAGGAAGCCTAGCAACCTTGACAAATTGGCTTGGAGCATGGCTTGTTTCCTACACTTTCAACTTTCTTATAACCTGGAGCTCTTACGGTACATAAATTCAAAGCTTTTCATTATTTTTTTTTTACTTGGAGCAAAGCAACGGCAAGAATCAACACAGTAGTAAAACAGCTGCTGACTGTTTTTAACAATAAAGGATCAAGTTTAGGGAATGGCAACAATAATGTGCAATGAAAGGGAAATCACTAACCTAGCCGGATCACCTGAAATGCTAATTGCTCGAATGATAACGCTAATGGCTCGAATGATTTCAACCAATCATTCTAACTCAGCGTACTCTGGTTCGTATGGTTTCCAGGTACCTTTTTTCTTTATGCCACAATCAATGGGCTCGCCATATTGTTCACAATAAAGGTGGTGCCTGAAACAAAGGGGCGAACCCTGGAGCAGATCCAAGCAGCAATTAACAAGTAAAGGAGAAAATTGTCAGATGAAATATATGAAGCATCAGTACACTTCTGAGAGAAGGTAGAAATGTGTAGATTTATATGGATGTGTAGTTGGAAATCCATTTTTCCTCTAGAAGATGAGGTTTGTTTATGCAGAACTAAAAATCAAAAACATGTATGTTTTTTTCCACTTAGTTCATTCATCCAGTGCTATAGAACTGCCTTATCTGTTGTATTAACCATTACAGATTGTTCAGCAAAAGTCAGTAAGCATATCCTCAGAAAACTAAGACTTCAATTGTAAGCAATAATTAAGAAAAAAACATTAAAATTGTTGCAAGGATATTCATTTAAAATTTCCACAATTGGAGAGTTATGGTAGATGGCAATTGAAATGTAATTAAGTTGGCTCTGCCAAGCATCCATCACTTGCCAATAATGGCCAAGTATTCCAGTTTTTTGCTCAATAATTCATAGTAAAACGACACATTATGCTTTTGGCAGATCCATGCATCATTGGAGCCTAACAGGTAAGCTCAATATTGCTAGACATTGTGATTTTAGCAGATCCATTGGGTCTAACAGGCAAGCTCAGGATTCAAGAATACAAAATATTATGGTTTTGGCAAAACCATTTCATCATCCGAACCAAACAGGTAATCTCAATAATACTAGACTTATTCTTACAATAATCCAATGCACAATCTTAAAAACCTTTTAAAATAAAATAAAAAAATAAAATGAACTTAATTCTACCAATACAAGGTGATCCAATGAATCAGCAAAAATAGATAAATATGGATAAGAGGTCCAATATATCATCATTTATTATTGAGACTCAAATAATCTAAAATATAGGAGTCAAAGGAATCCCCATGTTTGGTGGTAGCTTCTTTGTTTCTGACCAGAAATTTTTTAAGAAAATATGGAAAAGAAAAAAACCCAAAAGATAACCACAGTTAACATCTCTTCTCTAGAAATCACACTTGCTGCTATTATCAATAATACAGAGAATATCCGTGGGCATATGAAAAGGGTTTGAGCAGTTTTTTATTACCAAATCAGTCAAGAAACAAACATGCATATTTTTCAGATTGTTTAAAAAAATTCAATCTTATCCGCTCTGTACAATTGACAGCTTGGACCATTAATTCATTCCTAATTTTGCATGGAAATGACAGATCTGCAAATTCCAATCTAGATCTGTAGACTAGTACTCTGCCTTGTCATTTGTCAATAGCAACATTTGAGCTACAAAGCCATGTTATGAATAAAGAGTTCCTTGTTCATGTCAGTTCAATTTCAGGGGCATTTTGAAGAATAGTAAGTATAGATCAAACCTAGAAAATCAAAATAGATATTGTGATTGTATGTAGTGTATGGCCATGTTGAACATTGCTTCCACTTCTGCATCTGTTTTTACTTTTTCAATTTCTTCTCTTTACTATCTATGCTAACATATAGACAATTGTATTGAAGGATCTATAGAGAAGAAACCATGGCCATCAAGGAGGTTAATGGTAGCAAGCCACTCACACAGGAAAGAAGGCACCTACTTGATGCAGAAGAACAGAGTGGCGGAAAAGAGCAGTTATGGATGGTCTATCTCAGCACATTTGTCGCTGTCTGTGGCTCTTATGTTTTCGGAACCTGTGTATGTATTTTGAATTAGTTTTGTCAACAACAATAAAAGATACTGAGTACTAAATAGCAAGTTCAGGGGGTGGCATTAAAGAAAAGAGTTTGCGAAAGATCAATTAGCTCTGTACATATGGAGATTTGATATGCTTCAGTTGTTTAATTAACTTTCTGTTTACAGGTTGGATATTCATCACCTACTCAGGCTGCAATCAGTGAAGATCTCAATCTCTCTCTAGGCGAGGTATGTTGACAGACAAGTCTTTTGATTGTATAACATTCATCCCAGTTTAATATAATTATAAAACTTTAAAGTAGCTTTTCACTGAAGAGTATTAAGAAAGCTGCTAATGTGAAAAAGTGATTTTCGGAGGACAATTTTGTTTTTTTGCACGTTATTTTAAGTGTTTTTCATTAATTATGATGTTGGTGACTATTCATGATCTATAGATCTGGAACACAACATTAAAAAAAATGATAAAAAAATAAAAGTAAAAATATTCTAATGTGAGTTGGCATTCTGGAGACAAATTATAATATTTCACGCATTAAAGGAAGTATTTAGATATACTTATGATATTGGTGAATTATTCAGGAATTGTGAAACAATATTGCTACACTTCATTCCATAACAATATCAAAACTTTAAATAGCATGGTTCTAGAAAACATGATAACAGCATACGCTAATCCTGCATTTGCATAACATGAAGTGCATTTGCTCACTTATTGCACACAGCTAAATATGATCACAAACAATTGTTGGATTCAAGTTTCAATGTGTCTTTTAATCTGTGTTGGTGTATCTGCTTGCAGTATTCAGTGTTTGGCTCCGTATTGAACATTGGTGCCATGATTGGTGCAATCACATGTGGACCCATTGCTGATTTCATTGGTCGCAAAGGGGTAGGCAAAACCAATCAACCCAAATTTATTTTGCAAAACTTAATCTCTATTTAGATGTACTTATATTTTTTAGTTGCTATTGCCCTGTAACAATGTCTGCACAATGGATTGCATGCAGGCAATGAGGGTATCCAGTTGTTTCTGTGCTGCAGGTTGGCTAGCTATTTTCTTAGCCAAGGTTTGTTCAATGTCATTCTCAGCTATAGACTACAATAGGCCTCTTCTACAGGATCCAAATAATTTTCCAGTTATGAAACCTAATTTATCTTTTTCTGTCTTCGTTATTACAAAAGGGGCCTTTGTCTTTGGATCTTGGGAGATTGGCTACAGGTTATGGAATGGGAGTTTTTTCCTACGTGGTATATTATTTTTGCTTTCCAAGCAGTTCAATCCTAAATATTGGAAACGTGTTTTTCTTTTCTATGCTTACCAAATACATTTTATTGATGTGTTCTACACCAATCTGATTGGATGATAAGGTACCCATTTTTATTGCTGAAATTGCACCAAAGAATCTAAGAGGGGCTCTAACAACTCTTAATCAGGTAAAGATAAATACATGAACAAATTAGAGAACACCTTGAATTGAATTGATAAAAATTCTTTCTTGCATCTTTATGATCTAAGATGATTTTTCAGTATGTTATTGTTTCTTCAAGTATGATACTGAAAATACGCAATGTGAATAGTTTTAGTAAGAAGAATATATACCTAACGATTATGCCTTATTTTATCTTCTTATTGTGCAGCTCATGATCGTTAGTGGAGTCTCTGTCACATTCATAATTGGGACAGCACTAACATGGAGGGTTTTAGCATTGATAGGTGAAATTTATAAACTCCACTAGATTATCTGATTTCTAACTTCCTAGTGTAAACAATGAGAAAAGGAATGGTCATTTCCAAACATAATTTTAAGATTAGATGAACTTACATTGAAAGATGCTGCTATGATGCTCACTCAAGATGAACTTGCAGGACTTGTCCCATGTGTAATTCTGCTATTAGGTCTCTTTTTCATTCCAGAGTCTCCCCGATGGCTGGTAAGAAAGTACAAGATGATTGATATGCATATCTCTTTTTCATTTCGTGATTTCAATAATGAATATCATTTAATAAAAGAAGAATGGCTTAATCATATACGCAGGCAAAGACAGGAAATGGAAATGAGTTCAAGTGTGCGCTGCAAAAGCTCCGTGGCAAGGATACAGACATATCTCATGAAGCAGTTGAAATCCAAGTCAATCACTGAACTAGAACTCATTCTACATTAATAATGGTATAGAGCTTTTAGAGGATAATATTGTAATATGAAATAATGTCTTTGCTTAACAGGAATATATAGAAACTCTTGATCGACTCCCAAAGGCAAAACTTCTGGATTTGTTTCAGAGAAGATACATGCGTTCAGTCATAGTAATTATTTCTCTTTCCAACCCAACTTTAGAATTTTATTATCTTTCTCAACTGATTTTTTTCTTCCGATTCAATTGCTTGGTAAATGTCTATCCTTTCTTCTCTTTATTTATTGAATAAACTACTTTATTATTGGCAGATAGGAGTTGGGTTGATGATCTTTCAACAATTTGGTGGAATCAACGGAATATGCTTTTATGTCAGCAATGTTTTTGAGTCAGCAGGTAAGCATTGTTTCTGGCAGACCAAGAATGACAGGAATTTACAGCACAAGTACACACACACACACACACACAGAGAAAACCAAACTAGTTAAAACAATATCTTCAACTAAGACCTAGAGTCTAGCTAGCGTTGTCACACACCTTCATATTCCAAGTTTGAAGAGTGCTTACTTCAAAGCATTGATTCTACTTATGAATTTAGTATTGCAACTAATGTAGCCAACTACTCTCACTGTGATTTTCTCAGGATTTTCTCCCAGAGTTGGAACGATAATCTATGCTGGTCTTCAGGTTTCCAACTCTTTTGCTTGTAATTTCCTACAGATTTAGATTGCATTTAATTTTGGAAACTCTTGTTTTTTTTTTCAAAATTGAGAAAAAAAAGCAAGGAACACACATTTCATTGCAAATAAAAATAGTTGTCATTTTCATCTTCTCGGGTTTTGCCAGTTCCTAGGCAACATGAGGTCTGAGTACAAAAGCTTTCCAAAACTAATGCACCTCCAATATAGTAATATCTCTTTCTGCACGCAATCACCTTGTTATAACTACATTTGGCAGGTTGTTGTTACTGCACTGGGTGCAACATTGATAGATAAAGCTGGAAGAAAGCCACTTTTATTGGTAAATCCTTGTAGAAAATAATCATTCACTCTATAAATAATTCTAAACAGAATTCCTTCTTGACACATTCTACTCCACATATTTCAGGTTTCTGCTACAGGATTGGTCCTTGGGTGTGTTCTATCAGGGATTGCATTCTACATGAAGGTAACTATATAACTTTAAATCCAAAAGGCTTCCAGTTTAGGTATATTTAGCCTCTATATATTATTCTCCATTTCTGAACCAGGTTCACAAATTGGCACTCAAGACAGTCCCCATTCTTATTGTACTTGGCATACTGGTAATTCTCTCAGCTCTTGCATATCATTTTCACAACTCCAGTTAAAGCACGCTAAAATGAATATTTTGTTATTCCCTTCTGATCGTTAACAATTACTTGGCTTCAGCTCTTCATAGCATCATTTTCAGTAGGAATGGGTGCAATTCCTTGGGTTGTGATGTCAGAGGTAAGCTAAATCTGCAAAAAGTTCATCATTCCCAACAAAATGATGCTACCTCATATCTGAATTCAATTTGCCTTTTGTTACAGATATTCCCTATAAATATCAAAGGGACAGCAGGAAGCCTAGCAACATTAGTTAACTGGATTGGGTCATGGATAGTTTCCTACACTTTCAACTATCTTATGGCCTGGAGCTCCTATGGTAAATAGAATCCTAATTTGTCAAACGATTTATACATAAGCACAAAAAGAAATTGTGCAGCAGTAAAGCAGTACTATTTTTAACAATGAATGAAAAGAAATGTGAGATGTAAATGAAAAAAGCAATTACCTCAGAAGCTCTCAGCATATTCTTGTTTGTGTGGTTTCCAGGTACCTTTATTCTTTATGCTACAATCAATGTGCTGGCAATATTCTTCATAGTAGAGATGGTGCCTGAAACAAAGGGGAGAACACTGGAGCAAATCCAAGCAGCAATTAACTCATAAAAAGCAGAAACCAAGGGAAGTTGTCCTCTGGAACAATTGAAAGAACAAGTTCTAATATTTTTTTGTCATGTATGTTTACTGGAAGCCCATTTTTTGGTAGGAAATGAATGTTTATGCGGACCTAAAAAGTATAAATGATGAAACATGTTGTTCTGCACTGAGTTTTACATTAAGCATTACACATCAGTAGCTAATAGCTACAAGACTGAACAAATATTTGGATTCCTGAATTTGAAAACCTACAAACATATATTATGGGTTTAAAATGGAGCTATAAAATGCTCTGTGATGTGAACATGTTATGAACTTCAATATCAATCGGAACTTGTTAATCATCTACCAAGTATCAAACATAACATATTGTTCATCAGAAGTCAGTCAGTAGCAAATCTCAGAAGATTTGAACTCCAAATCCAAACACAGGTAACATATCAGTTTAGCAGCCTCCAGAATCAAATTAACTTAACAATCGCTAATATTAATTAGCGGAGACAATAATGAACTTGTTAATCTTCTGTCAAGTATCAACCATTACATATTGTTCATCAAAAATCAGTCGGTAGCAAACCTCAGAAGATTTGAACTCCATATCCAAACACAGGTAACACAACAGTTTAGCAACCTACAGATTCAAATTAACTTCTCAATCACTCGAGTATCCACAAATAATCGAAGGAGACGATATATTGTTAATCTTTGATCAAGTCCATCAGTAGCATACCTCGGAAGATTTGAACTCCAAATCCAAACACAGGTAACACATCAGTATAGCAGCCTTCAGAATCAAAACACACAGAGCATATCCACATATAAATCAATAACCACACAGTTTCTTATGATCGCGTTAAACTAAACCACCACAGGGCCACGAGTTCACAACAAACCTCCCTAATTCTTCTTTTCTTCACAAACTGATCGATAATGGCGAATAGAAGAAGTAAGTGATCAATCTGAGCTCCAATGGAACTGGATCTGGATCTGTAGAAGAAGAAGGACAGATGATCGACGAACAGGAGTTGCTGATCGGAACCGGAGGGGTTATTGACCATCCGATGGATGCGATCAGCGTCGTCATCGGAAGAGGACGATGCGTCGGAAGCGCATTTAGGTACCAGTGGCAGACCTGGAGGTAGCGCACGCCGGAGTGGTGTTGAAGGATCTCTAGGTGGCGGCGCGTGGCGGTCTTCAGAATCTCCTTGTCAGTGACTGTCACGTTGAGAGAAACTGGCGGGCAGATACGATTCCGCGCTTCTAATGAACATTTTTGAATTTCAGTTCTTGGTTTCAAAACTATCGAAGCTTTACATACAGGGAGGCCCATTGGGCTGTCAAGACCAGACCACCATTTGGATATGTTTTAATTACAGTTTTTTAATTTAATTTTCGGCTTAAACCACGTGCTACTGAGTGGACATGTAAACTCGCAGTTAACATTTTTAAGTTGTTTTGTCATATTCATATTAGTTCTCAATCGACGGTAAATTATAAATTTTTTTTTTTTTTTTTTTGAGATTGTAACAATACTAAGTAGAATTAAATGCAAGCGTTCTTCCACTCAAGTCAATCGTGTCACTATCTTGAATTACATTATTCTTATTTGAGATTGTAACAATGTTGGAACGACTTAATTTCAATAGCCGGTTTTCCCGGTCCAACCATGCAATCCTATGAGTAATTTCAATTATAATTACAAAAAAAGTCAAAATAAATAAAATTAAAAAAAAATTACACATACTTACATTAAAGTATGCACTTTTTGTATATATTTACTCTAAAGTATGATTTGTTACTTTTAACTACTCTTAAGTATGTCACAAAACTTTCCATCCACTACTCCATCTATTTTTCCGTCTAAGGTGGTAAAATGACCAAAATGCCCTCTAACTACAAATTAAACAACACCCAAATAAACCCTT
>JAYMTA010000748.1:0-24679 GCA_036897625.1 Pelargonium cotyledonis
TAGATTAGATTAGATTTTGTGATAAATAAAATTACATACTTTAGTAAAATTAAAAAACTGGATCGGCTAAGAAAAAATTAGATGAATCATTTATCAGCAGTTTGAAACAGCAGTAAATTATATATTTGGTTGCTGTTTTATAAATGCAGTGTAAGAGCCCGAAAAAAAAGTTAAAAAATGATACTTCATGACTTTACTGCAATCATACACTTTGGTGGTTCGTTTAACCTTTATTTGCGGCTATTAAACGCAAGTAATAAACTAGTTAATTTTTTAAGGGTTTCTTGTTGGTTTGGGGGCCTCAAGCTAGGACTTTACCATTCCGAAGGGTAATTTTGAATTCATTTGAAGTTAACAAAATATGTTCTCTTTATTCATACATTCCATTTCATGTCATGTCAATAAAAAGAAAAGTAAAATTAATTTTTGAACTAACTAGAAGTAATTAATGGTTTCCTTAATTAACATAATTTCAAAATATTTAAAGATTAAACTGAAACTGTACATATATAGTGTAACAGAAGGTACAGGCGCTCAAGAGTGAGGACTTGGTGGTTTCGTTTTCGTTTTCTCAATTGGATTTGGCGCATAAATTCTCCAGAAATGCCCTCTCTTCTTCACTTCTTCTTCGCTGATCTCTCACATGGCGGCGTCCGCTATGCGAATCGTTGTTGCATTGTTTGCAGCTGTCGGAACGATTATCGGTATTTCTTCTTTCTATTTATACAGTGGTCACTTGTTCATTTATCGGATTTCATTAGTAGGACCTCAAGTGTGTGCTTGTTTTTTTCTCTTTCTTTTTCTCACTGTGTTTGTTTGCTGAGAAAATTTATGGAATTGAAATTGAAGACCTCATGTTTGTTTTATTTTATTTTTATTGATCCTTGTATAATATTGTCTATGGAGAGCACATGGGACACAATACTTACTGAGACTGATTCACATTTTCAAAACACACAAGACTCAACTTTATGGTCAGAAAACTTTAAGCTCAAAGAGGTGTTTTGAATTCTTACAAATTCTTAGTAAAATCTTGAAAGTTGCCAACACTAGGACTTTTGGATCTCTACTTTCCTCCATGATATTTATGAGTTCCAGTTTTGCATTGAACACGTATCTCTGATACACCGAGATTACCAAATTTTCAGTTTCAACTCAAATAAGCCCTCGTTCGTACTCTTTACTTCTCATTAATTTATCATCATATTTATATTTTTATTATAAACCGAGCCATATAGTCATGATCTTGTAGGTTGATAGTGTTACTGCACTTTTAGCTATCCACTTGCGAAATACCTTTGAGATTTGTTCATTTGGGAATGGCAGGTGCATTGTTTCAGCTAGCGTTTCTACGAAAGTTGGAAGATCATTATGGTATTTTTCTTCCCCTTACATATTACAACATTAGGTGTCTGGCTTCAGCATACTTTTTTGATATATGGTACACAGAAATTGTATACTCCACATGATTTGTTTTTCTTTGCATGATTTTTTTTTTCCAGATTCGAAGAGATCATATAAATGAAATGCTAGAGACCCTTTAGTCCCATCCATTTTTTATCTTGTTGGAGAAAACTAAGGATTAACATGAATTTCTGCTAATATATATATATTAGTATTTCTGTAAGATGATTTTCTAAAACATTTCATCTCTTATAGGCAGTGAGTTTCCATCATCTAGAAGATTGCATGAGAGTCAGAATGATGGTTACCTTCTGCGGCCCAGAGGTTGGTAAGGTTCCTAGCTGATGCAGCCGTGATTGCTCCCATATATGACTATAACTTTGTATTTCCCTCCTTTTTTTCAGGTCTTCCTCATTGGGAAAATGACAAAGAAGCGGAAATTTTACGTCTCGGACATGTATGATCACAATCTTGCTTTTGAAGATAGTCTTTAATAGTGTTCTCTCTCACTGTTAACTTAAAAATTCAAATTATAAAAGTAAAGAATATTGAAATAATGAAAGAGAAATGAAGAAAAAAGAAGCAGCAGCTTATACTCATAATTAACTGAGGTCCTACCTTTATGGAGCTACTTAGTTGTTACTGATACTGACATTCCCCACCAGAAGATGCACTTACTGTTTCAATTTCATATCGTACACATGAAAAAAGGTTCTTAATTACTTGCACAGTTTAATGAGATATAGTCCTTTTACTTATGTGTCCATGTAGTTGAGAACTAGATATGCCACTGTCTTGAACCTGGTAATAGGGAAGCTAGTAATTTGCTTGAAGGGTGGTTCTGTATGTTAAATTGTTTTATGATAATCCGTATTGTTCTGTTTTTGTTGATATTAGCAACTTCATTACTTATTTTATTTTATTCTATTGCCAAAGTGGAAAGCGGAAGGAACTTCGGGAAATCTGATGGTTTTGTATGGTTGGTCTAAGGCTATTTTTTCTAGTTCATGGTTTATATTGCATATGTATTCTTTAGGAGCATTTGCAGAAACTCTTTGTTCATTAACTGTTCTCTGTTAGAAGAAGATTTGTTATTTATTTTTCTTCTTTTCCATTATTTTTCCATGTAGGTCAAACCTGAAGTTATTAGCTGGTCACCGCGTATCATTGTATTTCATAATTTTTTGAGTATGGAGGTAAGGTTCACCTGTTAAATAATATGCACTTCTTAAATGGTTCTTGGTTCTATGTCATCTAATATGGTGCAAGGTATTGGTTTGATAATTATAAGCGAACTTCAAATTCCAGTATCATAGTTTACGTTCTGATTATCATTCTGTATGGTGAAATCATTGATCATATATGATTCTAGATTCGTTAATTAATTAACTGATATACTGCTTGCATTTGATGCTCAATCTGTTGTATGAATCAATATTCAACTATCCAATGACAATCGTGGTATGATCAACTGGCATAAAGAAAATCAAATTGAAATAGAGGACCGCTGCAAATGATATGAAACGTAGATTGAATATGCAACAGGTGCAGCTTGGTTAGAGATTCAGTAATTTGTAGTACTTTATGTTGCTTTCATATCAGGTTTATTTTATTTTCTTATGCATGTATAATCTCGAACTTTTGTTGCAGCAAAGATTCTATGCTTGATTATTGGATAGTCAAGATATGTTAATTTTACCATGAAGCTGCTGCAAGCTATAGTTAGAAATCAGGAAAATTGTATGGTCCTTGCAGGAATGTGACTATCTTAGAGCCATAGCTCTTCCTCGCCTTGAGTTTTCCATGGTAGTGGATATAAAAACAGGGAAGGTAAGCATATTGCGTATCTAGTTTTTTGTTTGATGGCTTGTTTCTTTCCTCTTGTCCAATTCTTATGACCATTTCAGGGAATGAAGAGTGATGTCAGGACAAGCTCTGGTATGTTTTTGAACCATGAAGAGAGAAAGTACCCAATGATACAAGTAAGTCTGTTTTGAGTGTGGTATTTCATTTTACGTTTAAAATAGTTTCCTTACAATGTCTTACTGTTTTTTTTTACCACAAATCAAGTTTTTCTTTCTTTTTAACCATTACTCTTTCTTTTCCTTTCCTTTTTTGTGTGTTCTTTTGCTATCAGGCCATTGAAAAACGGATTTCAGTCTATTCTCAAGTGCCCATAGAGAACGGGGAGCTCCTTCAAGTATTAAGGTGGGTACCGATATTAATTGCTCATGAAGTTTTATTCATGAACAAAAAGACTTGTATGCTTTATAGTCAAGGCTAACATCGATCTGCAGCAGCACAGGTATGAGAAGAATCAGTACTACAGACCTCATCACGATCATTTCTCTGATTCTGTAAGTTATTTCTCTCCCTCTTTACAGATATTGTGTTACTTTCTTAAGACATCCTTGACATTAAAGAGTCCAAGAAATTTCACTGACAGTTCAGCCTGAAGCGTGGTGGTCAGCGAATAGCAACTATGCTGATGTATTTAAGTGACAATGTCGAAGGGGGAGAAACATATTTTCCGAAGGTATATATTCATTTATTTAGTTAATCACTTGAGATAGATTCTTGGAAATTCCATTCAATAGTAGAAAACAAAGTGATGTTTGTTGTTAAACTTCCTGTAGTTTTTTTTTTTTTTTTTCATGTTAAGTTGCAGATTCTTCTTCCTAGCTATATTTTAATAAAAAAAATTCTAATGTAGCATTTTCTTAAGATAAAATTAGAAAAGAAGGGAACACAATATAAACAGAGGAGAGTCCTCTCAACTCTCAAGCTAACCTATCAGCTAAATGTAACAACCACCCTTTAACGAGAACTGAAGAAACATCAATCATGAACCTATCAACTTTTTTCTTTATAGTCCTTCCTTATAATGATGCCATCTAGGAGCAGAAAATTATAAATCTAAATACACCCTAACTGAAATGTAAGCAGTTGTAGCTGTGCTTAAGTACAGTTTTGTATTGACAAAAACTAATTTTTTTATTAGTTAATAGGGTTCCTTCTTCTTTGCCGTTTTGAGAGTTAATTAGGGTTTTCGTGTGGCTGCGCCTGATTTTCAGAGCGGCGGCGGTCTCTTGAGTTGACATATCATTAATTGCAGTCTTTATCGTTTTGATAGCGAGCTCTTGCTTTGATAGCAAGCTAAGGTGTTAGGTTTGTGTATTGGCGGCGTAGATTCGCGGTGAATTTTTTTCGATTGGTACGCATAGAGCAATTAGAGATCTATGACGGTTGCAAGGAAGGAGAAGGTGGCTTGGAAAATGGTGGTTCGATTGGAGCCCTCAGATGAACCTTCGAGTTTGTTACCAAATTAGATGGCATACCCGATGGTGGCGAGGAGCAATCGGCAACGACTTTCACGTGATCGCCTTAAATTTAATTTTATGTTCAATGGTTTTTAATTGTTTGTGTTCTTCAGGTGGAGGGGCCCCGGATGATTTCAGTGTCTTCGACTTGATTTTTCAGAATGATTTAGTCATTGTGACTAAATTTGGTAGAGTTGTGTTTTTGTTTGCGGGTTGGTGTGCGAACCGAATGCCGCATGAGTTAGTTAGGTCCTCGGCTTCTTTTTTAGGCTTGTCTGGGTGGATTGATTTTCAAACACCCAGTTTTATGTTTTGTTTGTTACCGTTCGATATAAATTAATATATTAACAGCTTTTTTGTTTTCTGAGTAGTTTATGTAATACGGAGTAATATTAATGTGTAGTGTATCATAATATGAACTCTTCATCTTTACTTGTACTTCTTCTGTCCATTCACTTATGTGCAAGTTGAAGTTCTCATTGTGCGAACAATCTCAGGCTGGTTCTGGTGAATGTAGCTGTGGCGGGAAGATTGTCCCGGGGTTGTCAGTGAAGCCAGTTAAGGGAGATGCAGTGCTTTTCTGGAGCATGGTTTGTATCCTTAACCAGTATATCTTTGAGTTTATTTATTGATAACATAATTAACATTAACACTCCTCTCCTCGTATTATGTTCCTATTTGTTTTCTCCTTAATGTGGTTCATGATTTGTACGTGTTGGTTGTTTCAGGGACTAGATGGAAAGTCGGATCCAAATAGCACGCATGGAGGATGCGAGGTTTTGGCAGGAGAAAAGTGGTCAGCTACCAAGTGGATGAGACAGAGAAACCGTGACTTGGTTATTTAGCTTCTTCCTAATCTCCCAAATTTTTGAAATTAATAAAAATGGGGTGTCTAGAAAACAACTTCAATTCACCCAAAGAAATATAGGTCACTTGTTTAGTAACAAAGCATGCATTTTCAAGATTTACAAGCTGCTTATGAAATAGTACAACTACAAGTTTAAGAGAGTACTAAACAAAACAAGAAATACAACTAAAAGAATATTCATTTGATGATAGCAGAATTAGGTCATAGATTCCATACTCTTACTCTTAATGAGCACAGTTTCCTGGTTTGGAGAAATACTAGAGAATATGAGATTGTTTCTTGATGAGGTGATTGTCTTAAAAACCTAAGTTCAAAGTTATAGAAATGGAACTGAAGGCTCGAGCCCTTAAGATAAAGCTGGAGGCTTGAGGCTTTCCTTTTGAGTTCTTAAAGACTTTGCAGGAATGGTTCGCTATTAGCAAGAGACTTGATCGTAGATCTTGAAACTTCATTTCGGACGTGAGAATAAGAATCTACTTTTGAAGGTTCCAAAATACACCGTGTTACCTGTTACTAGTGAGGGTTCTCTACAGAAGAGTCTCCATGTCAATTGTGAGTCTCATCTTGGAGAGAAGTATTTATACTAAACACAATTACCACCACATGTTGTAGTGTGTTTGGTTGTTGGTGATGTAGAGTTCGCTTTAGGTTTTGGAGTTTTGACATTCTTAGCGTGTCTACTACTAGGGCTGGGCATGAATTGGGTTGGACTGCAAAAATGGCTCGGACCGGTCCGCTCTTCGGTCCATAGTTTCATGGAACTTTCGGTCCAGTCCGGTCCATTTCCGGTCCGGACCGATTATGATTATTTTATTTCAAAATTATATATTTTAACATATATTCTATTAATAGTTGTATTTTTTAAAACAAATTAACCACTTTTAGTACACTATACTTCATTAATGTTGATTTCATTAGCTTCAATTTTAATTATTGCTATTATTTTCTCTAATATTTGATTTAAAAAGTTTAATTTTAATTTTAAAAAATTAAAATCGGTCCATTCGGTTCGGTCCAGTTCCGGGCCATTCAAAACCGGTCTGATACGGTCCATGGACCGACTATGATCGGTTTGGTCTTCGGTCCTATAATTATTCAACTTTCGATCCGGTCCGGTCCAGTCTCGGTTAGGTTCGGTTCGGTTCGATCCGGTCCGATTTTGGACCGATGCCTAGCCCTATCTACCACGTCGGCAGTGAGTTGCAAAGCTCTAATATGTCCTTTAAAGCATTACGGGAAGAAACAAACCAACTAAGAGTCACTAGCGTACAATTTCGAAAAAAATATCGTTAATTTGAATGAGACAACATTGACTAATACCAAAATATAAATATAAATATAAAACATAATTAATATTTTTATCAGTAGAGCTAGACACTAATAATAAAACATGACAAATATAAGGGTGAAAAACTAGAAAAATAATTAGTTGGGAGGTTAAATCTGAAAAGTAAGATAGTTGAGGAGTAACGTACAAATTAAAGTCTTATTTGAATATAGACTTCCCTTTCGTCCTCCTCCTCTGTCCATGAATCCGAGTTTCGCGGTAAACATGACAGAGAAGAAACAGAAAGAGATGGGTCTGCAAAATTTCGCACATTGCTCTCGCAATTCTCAGACTACTTTCTTAGGAAGAGAAAGAGAAGTAAATCAAAACCTTTCTCTTTCTTTCTTTGTTTCCACGTCCCACGCGCCGCTCTTCCTTAGAGTCCGTCATGGCAGCGGGGCCTTCCCCAAAGTCGCTTCGCGCCTTGGCGGCGGTTATCACCATCCTCGTCGTGGGGCTGCCCTTTGCTTCCGCCGCCTGTAACAACCCTTTTGAATTGGTAAATTTTCTTAATTTTGTCTTGTTAGTGTCGATTTGATATTTGTTGGGTGGGAATGGGGTAGTGATTGAAGGAAAAGAAAGGAAAATTGTGAATTTGAATTGATTGGGTCTTTGTTTCCTTCAAATCAACACTTCATTGTACTTGCTTGCATTTGTGAGGTTACGGGATTGTGAGATTGCATGTTTTTGTGTATGAATTGATTTAAAGACATTTTCGGTTTAAATTGCTGACAATGAACTGGGTGATCATACATTTCATACCCGTGTTTCTCAGTAGCTTAATGCGTTGATCAATTTGGCTCGGTAATCCGAAAACAATTCTTGTATCAGTTACACAAATCTTAACTAACATGTTCTTACTTTGACATTAGATGCAAACTCTCAAATCTTTTGTATTAAGAGAGGAGGATTTGGGTTAGATATCCTCCCAATGCTCTGCTATGGGCGATAAGCTAAATAGTTTTCATGATAGTCGTACAATGTACAAACTCTGTTAATAAGTTACTTAGATAATTTGCAACATGCCTTGCAAGCTAACTTGAATCAATGAGGTATGTGATGCATTTATGGATGAAGGAGATTGTTGTTATGTGATAAGGTTGGAGTTGGTCAATAGTTGTGTAAATGAGATCTTAAAGAATAGGCTTTAATTGGTTCTTATGGTTGGCTTTAAGGAGGCAACAGGAGAATCAGTGAAATGCTGTTATTTTTCATTTTTTTCCTCACTAAACCTAACAATTTATCTAGTGCCTTGGAGCATCTCCATATTAGGCTAAGGGGATTACTACTTTCTATGAATTTATCATAGAGCACACATGGCATGAATTAGTTACCTTATTGGGATTGTTGGCACATGAACATTGGAGATTTTAGGGGGACATTGTATTTTCTTAGTGATTGAGTTGGAATCTTGAAATTTTAAGCCCCTTTTTTTGTCCTATGAGTTATGCGCATCTTGCAGTTAGTGGGTTCATGATTTCGTGCTTTGGGGGTTGATGACCAAGTGTTTGTGCAGATATATGACCAAGTTTTTGTAATTGGATCTTTATAAATTGTTAATGTAGGTAGGGGTTCTCTAAGAAAACTCGCTGTAGAGTTGCAAGAGAACCCGGTTAGAGAAAGAACGTTAGTTCATTTTTCATGTTTTCCACTAGTTTAGATTGTTTTTGCTCCTTTAGCAATATCCATTCCCCAAAAATAACTGTATGCCACTTATTTTTTCATACGGAAATAAATCTGTTTGTTGTTCTTTTATCCTGTTATACAGTTCAATAGGAGGCACACACTTCTAACAATAAAGCGCGTCTTGGGAATACATTGTTGGGCATGAGACATGCTGAGACATGCATCTCCTATTTTATTATTATATAAATTTCAATACGAAACAGAAAATGATTTTTTTAAGGTGAGGGACTTGGATAGTGTTTGGGGCATTTAAGTGTAGCAGCCAATGATCCACTACTTGTTTGACATATTTATTGTTAAATATAATTACTTTCAAACTTCCTATATTGGACTACATACAAAGACTTAAGCTTCCACTACTAAAAAACCAATCTTATAATATAGCTCCATTGTGGGATGCTGTCATCACTACTTTCTTCACTTCCTCACTTGTGAGCCTAACATTTTTCTTTTATCATGGGCTTGACACGTGCACTATTGAGGACCTTTTAAATCAACACTCCCCTTCATGTGTAGGCATTTTCCTTCCACGTTTGAGCCACTCCAAGCATATTCTTCAGTAAGTGGACCAAAGACCACAAGGAGATGTTATAGAATCGGACCGAGGCATGGATCAAAACCATCTTCGATACCAAGTGAAATTTATATTATTGATGTGAAAGACTGAAACTAGAAATATGAAATTTATACAAGTACCAGAGATACCCCTTGATACAAGTTATCTATACTAGAAATAGGAAACCATCTAACTAGAAAATCAAAATAAACTTTCCTTCTCAAAATATATGGACTTGATTGCATCTTCACAATTATAATATAACAAGAAACTATAATTTAATAAATACATTGTATATGTTATATATCCTTTTAATTAAAAAAATTTGATGTCATGCCATATGTCTTTACTGAAAATGTCGAGTCTCATGTTTGTGTTGTGTTTGAATCCTTGCTTTGTAGGATATGGCAAAATTAGATAGGACATGATGTGATTGGTTATAAATTATAGAGGGTGATTGGATTCCTATATGATCTTGTCACATTCTGCACCCCATATATAATATGATTGTTTCTCTATCCTATAGTAGCACAATGGAGGATAATACATTAGAATTATTTTCATCCTATACATTCTCTATCTAGTCCACCAAACATAGCTTATTGGAAATTACAGACATAGCATATCTCAGCAGTTTAACATGCTAGAAGGCGTGGAGTCACAATGGAAGGCGACTGCTGCTTTCTTGATGTGGATGGCTCATATTTGATATATATGTAGAGTAGAAATCATAAGATTCAAGTAGAGCAAAGATAGTGCAGACGTGCTTTTTGATGTTCGCATAAAATGGACTGATGCATTACTTTTCCTTTATATTTTGCTTTGCTCATGAAGTGTTGATTTGACTATGATTACTATCTACATCAGTCAGTTGTTCATGCTTGACTGACTTTTTGTTTTTACTAAATTTAAAATTTCTAGGTCAAGGTTAAGAATTGGGTTAACGGCGAAGAAGGTCAAGCTTTAGAAGGGTTAACTGCAAATTTTGGAGCTACAATGCCTTCTGAAGCTACAAATGATCTAAGACATCCTGCCACTCTTTCAAATCCCTTAAATGGCTGTTCTAAGTCATCCTCCAAGGTTTTCATCATCAAACTTTTATTATCTACAAATCATGTGATCATGAAACCTACTTGATTTCTAAAGTTACAGTTTGAATGTTATCCTTTAGATGAGTATCGATCCTCTGTTATGGGTAATGGAAGCATTCCCAAGATTTTTGGATGTCCTTTAAAGTGCTGCTGATCGAGATGTTTTCAGTTAAATTTTTACGAATGATGAATAAAGCATCATATTTATGTCAAAAAATTTCTCTTCTTTCCTTTTTTTAATCAATTTTTTTCTATCAAGTAAAATTCATTTTAAATATGCAGGACGATTGGTCGGCATGGTCTCTTTTGCCATTTTGCAGTTATCCAACTCTATTGCCTTGTTTGTACAGGAAGATTGGTTGGCATGATCCCTTTTGCTATTTTGCAGTTATCCAACTCTATTGCCTTGTCTGTACGTGGCGATTGTGATTTCACAACTAAGGCAACAATTGCACAATCGGGAGGTGCTACAGCCCTTTTGGTGATAAACGAAGATGAAGGTTGAGTTCTTCAGTTAACCAACAGATTCTAGACTGTTAATATAATGTAATGCATGTGAGGGCATATAACCTCATGGGATCTGTCATAATGTTTTCTTTATACTAAACTTATGGTTTTCCCCCTCCCCTAGAGTTATTCAAGATGTCTTGTACTGAGAATGGCACTTCTCCGAGTATTACAATTCCCGTCGTTATGATTTCAAAGTCAGATGGAGAAACTCTTAAAAAGTCTATGGCAGCTGGACAAAAAGGTGAGCCCCCCCGCTACAACTTTTTTTTTTTTTTTTTTTAAAGTTATAATTATTATATATATGTACATGTGATATTGTTGAAACCTGTTGGAATTGAGAGAGGAGAGAATTGTGTGTTCATTAACTATGAGAATACCCTATTGAATCAATCAGAACCCCCTAAATTGTAGATATTTCCTATCTCTATGATTTCCTAAGATGGGTTTTCTATGTTACACAACTAATTCTAACAAAACCTTCAATAGTATCAAATTTCATTGCATGTGGTTACAGAAGGTGGGGTTCCTAGCCTAGGAAACCATATTCTACCTTTCATGTACTGGATTGTAGAGCATTTCTGTTTCACTTCACCAAATTGATCATCTGGTACTTAACAAGAAATGAATACATCTATGGATATATGTTTAAAAACAAAGTGGGAGCAATTTTGGAGGTTTGTTTGAGAGGTGTTTGAAACTTCATCAGAATCATTTGTTCCAGTGAAGGCCCTTCTATACATTGTTCTCTTCAACCTGGTGCTCTGATACCATGTATGCAACCAGGGAAAAAAAACAAAAGAGAAACACTGTTGTTTCATTATTCTCTGCTACTCAAACGAGTTCAAAATATACAACCTTATGTAGGCTAGTTCAGAAATTAAATAAGGAATGACAGTAATGGTAGAATCCCTTGACTCAAGGATTTACCAAAAATGAGAAAGCCTAAAATATACCCTAATAAATCACCCTAATCCGACCATACTAAACACTACAAGAATATCAAATCTTATAAAAGAAATAAATTACTAGAATGAGGTAGAATTAAGTTTAAGTGCGGGAAATATAAGCACAAATAGCATATATATATTTCATACACACACACTCTTCGATGAAATGACAATCACTTCCTAACAACTAGAGAGGCTGACATTTTGAAGATGATATTGCGGCATAGCACCTAGGACTCATGTCCTATGCTAATAATTCATCTTGTGTCTTGATCATGGACAAATGTAATAGGAAGTTAAAAACTCGTGTTAATATGCTAACATATATAAGATTTAAAGGGCATTCATGAACATAAATGACATAATATAAGAGTAACAATGACGAACGTATAGCTACACCAATACTTCTCACAATAGATTTGGATCCATTTGCAATTGCAAGCTTTACAATAAAAAGATATGCATACCTAGTTATATGGGGAAAACTACCTATTATGTGATCAAAGGCACCAAAATCAAGAACACAGGGTCCATAGGTAGGTGGCTGACTGAGACAAACAAAATCTTTGCTAGTTGGGGGCTTGGGGTCACTGAAGCAGCCACGGAATAAGAACCCAACATGATTGAATGGTATACAGATTTGAAAATCTGAGGTATCAACAGAACATAGTCTGAGAAGTGGCCAAAGCTGGCTCAAGAGTATTGAAGATGCCTTTGGTAATTTTAAAGTCAAAGTGGGATTTTTAATGATCATTATATCAGTTTACTGGGTTGCCAACCTTCATTCTTTATTATAAATGTTTGACATAAACAAATATATAGTACTGAACTATTGTTCAAAGATTAGTAGCATCATGATATGTGCAATATCAATAGTTTTAGCATCATAGATACAGGCATTAAGTGCTCATTGTAGTTGTGTTAGAAATGCCTCCCACCTTTGTTGATTCTGAGGACTTTGTTACCTTATTTATGTATCATGAATCATAAGAGAAATTCTTAGAGAATTAAGAATGGAGGGATGCAAACATGGTAGATAAAGCTATAGTGGAGAAATTCTTGAAAGGACGGTCTGTATTATGCTGAAGCTACAGGTTGTATAAATTGGAGCTATTTTTCTATCTACTCATTAAGAGTGGTATGCTGAAGTGCCCCTCTTTGTGTAAGGGACGAGTTGTACTTATATATTTAGTAAAGGTGTTTGTACCTTTAAGTTGTTAAGATTATCTCTTGTACGATGGTGCAAGTATGATTAGTTATATGCTTTCTAATGCAGCTGCAGAACTTATATTATATTCGGTTTCTTATGTGTGTACTCATTGCAGTGGAGCTTTTATTATACGCACCAAAACATCCAATTGTTGACTATGGTGTGGTATTCTTATGGATGATGTCTGTTGGAACAATTCTTTGTTCTTCATTTTGGTCGGATTTGAAGGGAGCTGAGAAGACTGATGAGCACTGTGGTGAAGGATCCCTGAAGGTTCATAATGTCCTCCATCATTTTCATTATATTTAACTGAACTCTCTAGTTTAATACATGTCTCGTGTATATGTTTCAATATAAATCTGCAGAACTTTTTTTTCTTAAGTTGCAGGAACTTTTGTGTAATGTGATGAATAATACTGACATTGTTCCTTGATAAGTTCATAAAATCCTCTCTAGAAATCTTTAATTGATGAATATTCTGACAATTTAATGTCAAATTTTTTGTTTACATCTCTGGCGTGATTGTTAGTTGTATTCGAAAATTACTTTTCTGATAATTTTATATTATTTCCTTACTATTTGATCAAATTGGCAGTGTACAATTTATTACTGCCTTTTAGATGTTATTAACCTTAAAATCTTAACAGTTGATACTTGCTAGTTGTTATATTCAACTTTTATATCAATATTATAACTTTTATTTTTTGGCTGTCTCTATACAGTTTATCTCCAATCAGACACTAAAATCTTGGGCGGAACTCTAACTACATTATGATTTTTTTCTTCTTTCTGAATAAGTGAATGATGTCATCTAGTCTAATTACCCTCGATTCATGTCCAAGCTCATTAGGTCTCATTAAATCAACTATGAGCTGATTGTTGCAGAATATAATGGTACCAGTAGTGAACAGTTCACAGAGATGAATAAAAAGGGCAATTAAGTAAAAAAATATGCTTGAATTCAATCATTATATTTGTCACATAATGATTTTTCGTATCCTATTAGTCTGAAAACTCAACTATACATATATATATTTTCTTGAAACACTCAACTATATTTTTAGTTATGCAGTCATTGTAGAATGTGTAGTGAGTAGTGTCTTATGGAAGGAGCACCTGAATTAACGCATTTATCTTTCATTGGCTGTAGGACTCTTCCAAGGATGGTGCAGGTCAAGATGATTCCGAGGAAACTGTTGAAATTACTACAAAGGGTGCTATTGTCTTTGTCGTTTCAGCTTCCACTTTTCTGGTGTTGCTTTTCTTTTTTATGTCATCTTGGTTCATATGGTTGCTGATTATACTATTTGCCATTGCTGGTGTTCAGGTAAGTTCTTTTCAGATAATTCCGTATTCATTTTTTTTTATATATAAATATAATTTTCTTTCTTTGAAGTTAGAATCTTGGCTATAGTAATTAGGATGAACAATATTCAAATCATGTTAGTTCCATTTTCTCTAGATCCTCCTTGTGTTGGGAACAAATCTAGAAAATTTGGATACAAAAATCAACACATTAGGATTTACATGGTTCGGGATCATAAGTTCATGGCCATGCTAGTTTGTCATTGATTTCATAATGTTAATTTACTTATTACAAAAGAGATATTTATAGGATAATTTGATGAGGTTTTCCCTTGTAGATTAGGAAATACTTTTTTTTTTTTTTTTCTAATAGGTTAGGAAAAAAAAATTTAGTAAAGAATTATTTGTTTTCTAGTTAGACTCCACAAACCGAACAATATTTAATTTTACTAAATAGTTATTTCTCCTAATCAAGTTCCATTAATGTTTTATAATCAAACTCCACAAACCTAACAATCTCTCACTTGGAGGCTGATTATAACAGTTTTCATCTAGAAACTATCTCCGTTAATCAACTCTTGCAATAAATTAACTAGTAGGAGGCCTAAACATCACTTAACTATGGAGACCAGCTGTTACACACCAAAACCTCTACTTCTTGGTGGTGACCATATCTTGGATTTGACATGAATATGCTTGCAACTCCCACTAAATGTTCAATATCTGGCCTAGCAAACATCATAGCATACATATAACTACAATTTGTGAATGACTCAATGCAATCCTTAGTTGCTTTAAATGTTAATCCTCTCACGTGCTCTCTCTGGCCCATTACACACTTGAGCGTACATCAAATTGTTAGTTGCCAATGCAATCTTTGCTTCTAGTTTCTCCAAATGCAAATCCGCTGCAACTGCAATACTTACCAATCTAGTTCTAATATTCTTGCTAATGATCTTGAGCTATACTTTCTTCGTCAATTTCAAATGAATAACAAGTGCATGACCTGAGAGATCCCACTGTTTCTTCGTCATGTTCTCTAATTGCTTCTTAAACAGAGGTTTGCGCAACCTTTGAGTTATAGATAATCCGCAATCTACATATGAAGAAACTGAAATATATATCATCAGAGATCAAGATAATTCTTTCTTCCATTGCATTCGTTCTCACTAACCCCTAAATCGGGCTATGATACCACTTGTTAGAGACTTACTTTCCAAGAGCTCTGACAACACTTGTTGAATCTTACTCTGTAAGAGGTTTGATGCCACTTGTTGGGATCTTACTCTTCAAGAACTCTGATATAAGAGTGTGGGAATTGAAGGGTTAGAATTGGAGACTCCACACTGCTCCTAACTAACTTCATGTGACTGACAGTCACACGCATGACTACACCAGCTACTAAAGCAACCGACACCGTACGAAATGAAATACCAATGTAAATGACTCTGTATATAACTCAACTTTAAAATAGAGCTAAGTCTTGAAGTGTCATCGTTTCTTCTTGAAATTATAACCGTTTCAATTGCATCTTGAAAAACAGAGTTTAGAGGATATTTGTTTAGATATCTATCATCTTTGTTGCCACCTGTCACTTTCTCAAGATTAATTTAATAAGTATCGTTCATTCAAACTTATTCATTGATAGTAAGGTCCCACTTCATGGAACTCTTTTACTTTTGGTCACATGAGAACATACTAACATGTTGAAGTTTCTTAATTTCTGGTAATTTTGTTAAATTGTTCATGCCAATCTGTTTAGCAATTATTTTCCTGGCTAATGTCTATATGCTCATTAAGTAGTTACTTTTTTCCCACAGGGAATGCATAGTTGTATAATGACTGTCGTATCAAGGTACCAAAGTTGAATTGTTCTTTTACTGCATTACTGCTTTTATGTATTAGCTTAATATTTTTAATTTCTATTTCCTGAGCAGATGCAAAATCTGTGGGCAGAAGACAATTACTATACCGCTTTTAGAGGAAGTTTCTCTTGCTTCGATTCTGATATTCTTACTATGTCTTGGATTTGGCATTTTCTGGGTCATAACTCAGCGGGAATCATATGCTTGGATCGGTCAAGACATTCTTGTAAGTTTCTTGTATCATTAGATGTGTATTAGGCAAGTTCCATTGCATTATATGATGGAAAATCTTGAACTGACTTCAGTAGCTAAAATGTATTCATTGATCTTGATATTGCATCGACATAAGGAGTTTCTGTGTTACGAGATTCTAGGTAGTTTCCTCATTTCGAAAAACAAGATCATTGCATAGAACTTGAGCACTTGGAAATCTTCTGACATGCTGAACTGTCTGCCTGGTTATTTGTATTTAGACTCCACATCAAAGCATTATAGGCCACATCCCAAGTTGGATAGCTTTCAAGATCAAACCACCATTGCTAGTGATCCAGTAAAACTATCTATCTTCGAGGCATATTCTATAGGACTATATTAGGAGAACACCTAAGACCTTAATTACCAAATGAAATGATGATTTACTCTATTTTTTCTTCTTCAACATGAAACAATACATTTGCTAACCTCTTGCCCCTTAGAAAATTAATTCTTCTCATAGTAGTTTTTTTCCTTCAGCTACAGGTCCAAATAATATCAATAGCCTCTTAGGAAGTTAGATGTGTATGCCCATTAGTACTCTTAAGGCAATATTTTGTATGCACTAGCTTGCAAGTTTTGTCATGCAATTTCTATTCAATTTTCCTTAAATATTTATCTCAATAAAACTTCATTGTATTACGTGAAATTTATATTATTGATGCGTACAAATTGTGTTTACAATACAAGAAAAACCCTTTATATGAGAAATTTAAACTAGGAAATAGGAAACAAACTAGACTAGGAAATTACACTAAACTTTTCTCATTACAATATTTTTTTTAGTTTCACTACCACATTTCCTAATTCTGTTAAGTGTTAACTTAAAATCGTGTCTTCAAAATTTCAAAAAAAAAAAAAAAAAAAACAGAAAAAAGAAAAAAAAGAAGAAAGAAATTGTATCTTCAAACTCATCCCTCAAGCTGGAGCATGTAATCCAGTGGTATAAGTCAGATTGTTATCTGACCCCAGTGGTTCCTTGCATGAGAGATAGCACTCACCCGATAGAAAGATTGGTGAGGAGGCCGCCAATCACTGTGGTCAAGCGTGCGACTAAGATTGATGGACGGCACATTTGTGTAGTGTCGACAAGAAGACGAATAGATGATCATGCTCGTGTCACTAGAACGCCAATTTAAACTGGAAGAAACCTTTGGAGCTTCGCTGGAAGGCCCCAAGGTGTTGCTAGAGGCTGGATAGAAATAAAAAAAAAAAAACACCAAAATTTCCTCCATCACTATCATCAACACTTAGTTTTGCTCCCTACCAAAATCTAAATTTGAAAGAATAGATTTGTTGTTGCCGCTGGAATCACGAAAGCTTCAAGAAACTCTCTAAACAGTGAATCAAGAGGTTGTGATACCATGTTTATTTTGAAATATTATGCTACATACAAAAGTTTGGGCTTATACAACTAAAACGACAACTTTATTAGTAAGATTTCACTTACACTTATCTATATAGCTAATAGCTTCAATGTGTGACTTTGTCTTCACCACCTTCATCATATCCAATGAAATAGGGACTATATTTTTTTTCTTAATATTTTATTACAGTCTCTAACAAATCAAATCATTAAATTCTATCAAACCACACACACACACACACACACACACACACACACACATATATATCCATCAATTTTAGTTTAGAATCTTGATGCATTCTTATCATATAACATTACATTCACCAATGTAGTTTTATGAGTGTTGCAACAATATTCAAATTGTATCATCTGCTTTTAGATCCCAACTTCAAGATATGATTTCCTCATTGACAGGGTATATGTATGATGATAATGGTCCTTCAAGTGGCTCGGTTACCTAATATCAAGGTATCTATGTCAGTAGTGTATAATGTTATGATAGCTCAGTTTTCACCCTTGTTCTGATTTTTTTGTCTGAACTCAGGTTGCTACAGTTCTTCTTTGTTGTGCATTTTTTTATGACATCTTTTGGGTCTTCATATCACCCCTTATTTTCCATCAGAGTGTTATGATTGTGGTAAGTCATCGTTTCATCATTTACATTCTTTCGATCTCTTTTATTCTGAAGCTCAATGGTACTTAGTTTTCCTCTCAACCACTAAAACCTTGTTGGTATTTTTGTAATTTATGTACATGTTCAAGTTCAGAATCATGCTGATTTTTTTTTGTTCTTGTGTAGATATCATGATTATGAGAAGTGCTTATTGTGTTTTCAGTTACTATGTTTGTGAAAGGCCTCATGAGGTTCCTGCCTATCATCAAAGTCTCGTAAAGGTTGATGTGTGCACTTCTGTGCACTTAATCAAAATTAGTGCCTACATAGCTTAAATTATCTATGATGAAATGCACAGTTGACTTAGTACATGCATGCCGGATTTTGTTAGTATTCATATATTTTGAAGCAGTACACTGAGAGTACATTATAAGAAATTCATACATCATACCTACCTTTACCCCATCTACCCCAACCCAATCTAGAATACCAACATTCCCCATGGACCATGGTGACTCGAACTCGAGACACAATGGTGCCTAAGTGGTGCGCAGACCACTTGGCCGGCAGGATGTTGGTGACAGTAAGTATTTATTTGAACAACCGTGAGATGAAAAGAAAAGCACAGTAACACACTAATAATCAAATAAGGTAACGACCAAGTAACAAAATATATATAGCATTCTAATAAGTTAAACAATAGTCCTAAATAAGCACTAAGAGATGCTTATAATTATATATCAAACACTAGGAGTTCATACAAATATGTGGCCCCTAATTATACTCTCTTGGTCCCAAAATGAGAGTCTTGGTTTCCGTTTTGAGAAAAATTAAGAAGTTAGTTAGTGTTACAAATCTTCATGTAACCTCATGAATGTGTGTTGTAACAAACTAAAAGGATACTAACTTAGCTCATTATTGAGTACTATTGGTAATTCATATATATAACTTCCTAACTAGGAAAGATGATACTCGTTTTGGGACAAAATGCAAGAGAAACAGAACACTCATTTGAGACGGAGGGAGAGTATGTATATGTTTATGAAGCAAAACCGAAATATTCTTTAAATGAGAAAAAAATGTTACACACAATGTTGTTGGAGAGAAGAGATTTAAAGCAATTGTAATGCTTTGATAGAGAAAGAGAATATTACAAATGGTATGATAAAATAGGATGAACAATAGGAGATGCATCTGAAAGAATTCATTTTCAACTACAGTTTCTGAATAGGTGATTGTATTTCATGTTGACATAGATATGCATTGATGTCATAATAAATCTTCAAGCATTGCTTCCCCTAACCATAAACCTTTAGCCTTTCCCGACGATTTTGTTAAAGAATAATAAACAGAGAGCAACTCTAAATTTTGTTAAAAAAAAAAGTTTATCAGAGTTTCTTTCTCGCACACTGCTTCTATAAAATGATGGAATGATTTATTAGAATAGTATAATATGCTTCAGGCAATGGGGCTAATTAATCAGTTACTTAGTGCAGAACCTCTAATTATATGACGTGATGTCTTACTTGGGAGTTGGTCTTGAATATTCTCTTATAAATCTTTCTGATCTTTGGACAATGCTTATAATCTATTGGAAGTGGGTAAGGTGTTAATTGATTTCATACATCTCTCTCTCTCTCTCTCTCTCTAAACAGGTTGCGAAGGGTAGTAGTGATGGTAATTCGATGCCTATGATGTTGAGAATACCTAAACTAGCTGATCCTTGGGGTGGTTATAGCTTGATTGGCTTCGGGGACATTCTTTTTCCCGGTTTGCTAATTTGTTTTTCTCACAGGTATTTGCTTTCGGCGGATAGTGTCTTCAGAACACCATAATATAAAGGAGAATTTTATATTATATTCACAACTATACAATGACTAGTTATGCATGATTCTAATATACCCATACAAATTATATACAAAGCAATCCCGTAACCTCAACTTACTCATGTCAACTCAACCTAGACATGCCGAATTCAAAGCCTGACTAATGAGTAAGATGCAAAATCTCTTCAGAAATGCATATATTTTTTTAAATGCATTCCATTCAACTTCTAAAAGCTTTCTTCAGCATATAGAACAAAATAAGAGGAAACGGACGCAAGACTGTAAGCATTTGCCCTACCTGTCCTGAGTTTATATACTGATACCGTGATACGCCTTCCTTACTTTTCCACAGTATATTCATTTTGCTATATACCTCCATCTTCCTAATTGAATCAAGCTGTTTCAGAAGGCACTATAGTTACTAAATGAGCTTGGATGAAATATTTTAATTTTAATATGATTTGGTAGAGACCATTTTATACTTAACTAATAACTGAAGTTTGTATATTTCAATTTCTGAGTTCCTTTTTGTTGTAATTTTATCGTATTTGCCTTGTAATATCTCTCCACTTTTTGGACTTCAATCTTTTCACATGTTACTCTACACAAGTTATGTTTTTGCATATTGTTATTACTATAGTATAGTTTAAAATCAATTGTTACTCCCAAAAAGCATGTGAAGCCCCTGTTTCTTGGACGATGGCTAAAAACCTTTGAACTTTTTTTTTTCGTGTCTCTCTCTCTTTCTTCTCTAACTGCTTTCCATTTTCCGCGTCTAAGTAAATTCTATAGATTGATATATATTATTATCCTATCTTGGTCTCTAAATTATGTCCCAGTGTTGAAGATATTATAAGTCTACTTGAAGTATAGTCGTAGGGCAGTATTCTGCCAATTTGTTTCTGAGAGCTAGGCTGTCTTGCATCAAATAGAGTAGAAGCTACTCTGTCTATAAGTATAACAAAAGAGCAAAACATGGAAGAAAGGCTTTCCAAAAGGAGGCATCCTAGGAATGACTATAAATTGCAACAGAAAAGGCTTTTTAGTTTTAGAGTTTTATGGATATTTTGTAAAAAGTAATTCTCTTATTAGATTTGTTTGGGTTTTGTTTCAGACTTGACAAAGCCAAAGGAAAGGGTGTATTGAATGGTTATTTTCTTTGGTTGGTAATCGGCTATGGATTTGGTGAGTATTCTGTAACAGTTTTCCGTTTTATCTAAGTTTGTTTGCATCTTTTCATTCGATTCATTGCATAGAAAAAGTAAAAATGGGAGAGGAATCTGCACAGTATTTTGCAGCATTAAGTTCTTGACCTGTTCAAAGAAAAGAAATGTGCTAAAGCATTCTAGGTCAACCCCAATAAGTTTTTTTTTTTTTTCCTAGAGTTTGAAGGAATAGAATTGAAGAAAGAATTCTATGTATTTTATTGAGACATCAACAATTAATTTATATAAGAAGACTAAACTATGAAAAGGAAATCATGTAACAGGAAATTAGCTAATTTACAACTTTCCTAATAGGTAATAACTTCTTAACTTGTACAAATCATAACACTCCCCTTCAACCTGGAGCATATAGGTTATATGCCCTAAGCTTGCTTGGAGCTTGAAGAGATATTGTAAAGATGTCTGCAATTTGGTTCTTAGAATTAACGAAACTAATTCTTAGGATTGTGGAACCTGATGTTGTAAAGAAAAGAACGGAATGAGAGAAGACATGAAAATCTGAAGAAAATTGCACTAGAGGCCCTCACGAGCGTGTGTGTCAACTGAAGGACCGCGCACATGAATTGAGGAGTTTGGTTGCAGAAACTGCCAATGCGAACAAACATTCCGAGGATCCGAACAGCCGTACGTCTAACTTGAATAATGACCGTTCAGAAAAACCGAACAGTTGTATGCTCAGTGTCAAACTTGCTTATAACGCACGCACGACCATCCGCCACGTTAGACCAGAATTCATAAAGTTCATTTTTATCAATTTTCAACTATAGTTAGGTTTCCTATTTGTTTCTACCTTCTTCTGTTATAAATATAATGTAATGGGTAAAACCATATCTGCTCTAAAGGCCAGAGTAAGGCTAGTGAGAGACAAGAGATCCAGAAAACACAGAGAAATGGTTATCCATTGTATAAATAGTTAGTCTGTTCGTGTTTAACAACAAAAATGGCTGCTTCTATCAATTTGAAGGTCCCTTTCTTCAAAAACTGACCAAACATTGCAAAAATTTACATTTGCAGGTCTCTTCTTAACTTACCTTGGCTTGTATCTAATGGATGGACATGGTCAGCCTGCACTTCTCTATCTTGTTCCTTGTACACTTGGTAATCATATTCCTTGATTCATTATTCTCCTTCCCCTCCTACCTCTTTATTATTTTTAATTTTAATTATTTGGTTTGTTTCTCATTAATATATGGAATTTGGCATGCAGGGATAACTATAATATTGGGTGCAGTTAGAGGAGAAATGAAAGATCTATGGAGTTATAATCTTAATAACTCAGACCCTACAAAAAATGCTTCTGCTCCAGGGGGAGAAGCTTAAATTAATCACTCACTTTTCTAAATATATACATGGTCTCCAGTCTTCACCAGTGTTTAGTTTATGAGGCAATTAAGTTTAGTCACCTACTAGCAAATTATTAATGTTGTAATGATGTGTAATTTTTATCTTTTAATTAGGAAGAGGATCGGTTCATGGGAGCCCGTGCATGTGTTTTCTCATGTAAAATGTTGTGGCGTAGGATCTGCCAGCTAAATTGACTAGAAATTTGATTGCTTGTATATAAATAAAAATTGAAGTGCATTTAGAGATGGATCACTAAAAGAAAAGACACTTGTAATAGCCCAAATGCCAATTAAGCACTTATTACATTTTGATAGAGATACAGAAACTCAAGAAGCAGAAGCATATTTTTCATAGGGATGCTCAAACTCGAGGGACCAACGCCTTCAACTGCTTGTCTCAACAGTTAACAATGCGGGGCGTTACGGAGACGGCACTTGGTCGGGAGCTGCACGGCAAGTTTAGGGTCCATCCCAAGAGCCGGCAGCTCCTGAGAGTTCTTGAAGGTGCACAGGCAGCGCAAGTTGGCCCTCGAGAGGGCGGCGCAGCAGGCCATCGAGGGCGGTGTTGGCCTCGGTGGCGTCATCGCGGGCCTGCATGTCATCAGATCATTTATGGGGACATTGCAGATGAACTGACCATTGGCTGCTGACACCGCAAACACACCCAATATCAGCAAAACAATCCCAACATTGCTCCTCATTTTCTTCTTCTTTTGAACTGTGATGTATATGCTTCTCTTGTACTATCTTAAACTTAAGAGCTTGTGTTGTGGTGTTGTGTGTGTGCATGGACTTATATAGAGGAAGGTGTGTAGATAGATACATAGGTGGTGTGGTGGTGGTTCGATCAAGACAAGAAAATAATGGTGTGTCCCGTGAAGGCCATACTGTGGAATCATGGGATGAGTTCAGGTTTACACATATCTAGATCGATATGGGTCTCACTCTCACTCTCACATGTGACTGAGACTGTCTTAGATTTTGTGCCATGCCATGTGCCGTGGATACACACACGTACGATTGAATAGTCAGGTTGTGACACACACCCAGCACACGTAATTAAGGATTTGATTTTAAAATTATATTGATAATGTGTTAAATATGTTGGTTTTATTATGCATAATATGTTGAGTCGTGTTTGTGTATGTTGCGTCATGTCGTGTCAACATAGCCGTTTTAGTAATAATGTTAAACGTGTCGTGTTTGTGTTTTGTGCTCATAATCGTGTCATGCATCATACAAATAACTTTTAAGTACGGAACACACTCTCTAATTGTCTTCTCCACCTATTCTATTTAGTGGCTTCCAACTTGTGAACTCTCATTAATTAGTGTAAGGAATAATGGTCAAAATGGTCATCGAATTTTCGGAAAGTCACCATTTTTGTCCTCAAACTTTGAATAAGTCATTTTAGTCCCCGAACTTTAAAATAATGGGTCCAAATAGTGCCACCATTAGTGAAAGTTAACTAATCCATTATGTTAGTTTACGTGGCACTGACATGTCACTTAAATTGTATAAAAAAAGTAAATTACTTAACCACATGAAAATGATGTGGCAAAGCAAAAATTAAAATAGCTTTTAATTTACACGTGTCTATTTTTGATAGGTCATTACAACATTTTTTTGTTGAGATTATTACAAATTTATTTTATTTTTACCATTTTGTCCTAAAACTTTTAAAATTACTATCTCAATTTTAATTTGGTTACAATTTAATTAATTTATATGGTTTCTCATTTTTACCATATGAAAATTTAATTTATAATTTAACCTTCTTCCATCTCCATATCAAGGAAATAAACAACTAATATCCACCCAAAATCAAACCAAAAATATACATTCATCTACCACAACCACTAGTATGGCCGATGATAACAGCGACACCATGGCCGCCGAGCCAGAAACGACGATGTGGTGGCCTCACAACAAGAAAAGCCGACCATGGCCGGCGCGAGTAGCTT
>JAYMTA010000749.1:0-24634 GCA_036897625.1 Pelargonium cotyledonis
TCACTTCTATTTTTTTAATTTTGAATTAAAGAGTGAAGTGAAGAGAGAGAGAGAGAGAGAGAGAGAGAGAGAGAGAGAGATGAGCAACGCTTGGGTTTTTGCTTTTTGGCTTTTCATGGACGTTACCAGGTACCAGAAGGAAAAAAGGACAGCGTGGCTTCTGGGAGGATGCTACGTGGCGGAAGAATGTGGAGTATGGCGACACGTGTACTGGGTTGGTTCTTGTGGGCGTGAAACTGGAGGCGTGACAGAAACGCGCCATTCAGTCACACTTTTGGCGGGAACACATGCACCTATTGCTTTTATCAACCGTCAAGTCATGTCCTCAAAGCGAAAAGTTAGTTAGGCTATTGTTTTCAGTTTTAATTATAATGCAAGCGATTTTAATTATTTTTAGCCTGAACAAATTCACATAATCGAGCAATTTTCATTAATTTACTGCATTCAAATTTGAAGTTGAGATTAGAGTTTGTACTCTGATTATGAGTAAAAACACATACCCCATCAGTTTTCTCATCAAAATTCAAGGAATTTTTGGCCTCATAAGCATATTTGATAAAATATTTGGGTTGGAACATCTGATATCTTGGAGTCATTACACTTTAGTTTCGAGTCAAAGACAGGGTCCAAGCCAAGGTAAGTTTTGTGAATGTGTTGACTATGCTCCAACTCTTGTTGAGATCTGCACAGTGTAACGAACCGTTAATTTGAGTCCCGAGTGTGTGCGCAGGAAACAACTTTTGGTGCGAGAATGAGATCTCCACGCACAAACACTTTATGTAATTGAAAGTTGAATTAGATCTTTGCAATTCGTTTTAAAAGTGAAAAGCACGAAAAACACTTGAAGATTGCAAAGAACACTTATGATAGAGTTTTTGGTTTTTGATAGCTAGGTGCTCAAATGATAAAAGTTATGACTTTTTTTCCTGGAAGCCTTGAGGCCCTATTTATAGCTTTTGGATTTATCCGCCACTGAACGACCTTTGGCTGACGGACGGTGGGCGACGGCTCGCAGGTGCTCAGTCTTCTCTCACGTCTCTATTCTGTTGGATATGTACACCAACAGGGCTTAGAGAATTCTTGGATGGAGATGAGGCGCCTGGAGGGAGTCTTTCTCTTTTGAGGGAAGGTATTATGTTTCTTAGAGTCAAATGTGGGGGCATCATTAGGTGATTGTAGCCGAGGATGAGCGAGGTTTGTTATAACTGATGCACGAGGGCATGAAGCAATGGGTGTCGCTTGGCAAAGCGAACCACTCGAATGGAGTAAGCCGCACGAGCATGGTTAGCTGCACCGATGAGAGGGCACTTCGTGAACGGATGCTTGTGCGTGACAAAAATGGATGGATGGGCTTGTGTGGGATGGACGACACAGACAAATGCGGAGGCGCGGACAGAAGGCAGATGGATGTGGAGGCGTAGCCGCACGGGCAACCTAGTTGCACGGACGACCTAGCCGCGTGAGGTGTTGCCATGGGAACTCGAGTTGATTTTTCTCGGGTCTCTTTCAGGTCTTCGGGCTTCTCCGACCAAATTTTAGCTTTTCTTTTAACCGACTGAGCGAGCCACGTGTCACTCCATTATTGGCTGATTTAATCTTAATTTTTTATAATGAATCAAGAATCAATATTTTTTCTTCTTAAATTGAAGCCACGAATATTGCTCATTGCCGATACTCTACATGGCGCTATCTTAAGCTCCTCGTGCTCAAAGTAAATTTCTCTAAATACGAAAACCTCCCGTAACATTAACTTTTATTCATAAAATCACGAATTTGATACGTTTTATATAAACAATTGGAGTTGATTGTATCTCTGAATGCATCACATAATGGTTGGGGACAACATCACACTGTGATATGTGCAAAGCAACCTATCAGTCATTTGGGAATTGGGACACTTTTTGTTTTTCTATTTAATACATGCACACAGAGTGGTCCATTTCGTTACCAAGATGACTATTCAACTCAAAAATGAAGAACACAAACAGAGTCGAAAATCACAGAGCTGGTGACTGAACACACCAAGCCTTCCTCGGAGATTATTGGTGGCTCAAGAATCAACAAAAACAACCCTTTCATTATCAAATTCTGCGGTCAATCCAGGTTTGATCCACTACTTTTCCTCTATAATATTATTGAGCTTATAGCCTTTTGCTTCATAATTGTGTATTGCTTCTTCTTCCAAATCATCAAGAAACCATCTTCTTCTTCATCCATCACCTGTGGCTCTGAACTAATGCATGTATTTTTGTTTCTTGTTTTTGGTTCTCTAGATTCCATATTGTGCTACGTGTTGCTTCATGAGTACGTGTGATCCTGCTTTGGACGGTGCTCTGTTCTCTTCTGATTCCGTTTCATTGATATCATCAAAATTAAATAAATGGAAGTGTGTGCTCTGAATCAATCTGACTCCAATTAAATCCAATGTTTCCCAATCAACATCCCTCAACATTTATAGCATTGGCCAGGTCTTAGATGTAACCAAAATTACATAGTTGGTATCGATTTTTCTGCTGCAGAATTCAAAAATTATGTGCAGACAATACAGGAGTGTGTTTCTCTTTGCAGTAGCATCCATTTCTGCAGTCTCTGTGGCTTTTCTTGCAAACACCTACTCCACATTGTATTGGCCGTGGACTTCAGTTCTTGCTTCTTCTTCTTCTTCATCATCATATCACCAAGTTTGTGCATTTCATTTCAACATATAGAACAAGACATCTTCAGATTATTTGTCCAAAAAAACATCATTGACCTTTGTCTGTGTTGTGTGAATTGTGATTATGCAGATTCCTACATTCTGGGGCAATATGGACAAGACTGAAGCAGGTCTTGCCGGCGCGAGAGCTTTGATACAAGAAGCCATATCGAACCCGAATCTCTCATTGCATCGAAAAGATTCTCAGGATAGTTACATCCCTCAAGGACCCGTTTACAAGAACCCCAAAGCCTTTCTCCGGTACTGATTCAACTCGAGGCTCGAACACGCCTTAAATTGTTTGGCTCAATGGTTGTTGGTTTGTTGTTCAATCTTGATCTACATGCAGGAGCTACCAGTTAATGGAAGAGCAATTCAAGATTTATGTGTACGAGGAGGGGGAGCCTCCCCTGTTCCACAACGGTCCCTGCAAAAACATATACTCCATGGAAGGTTTGTTCATGAGCTTAATGGAGACCGACACCAAGTTCCGGACCCGCAACCCCGATGAAGCTCACGTCTTCTTCCTCCCCTTCAGCGTCGTCATGATCCTCCATTACCTCTTTGATCCAGTCATACGAGACAAGGCTGTCCTGGAACGCATCATCGGAGACTATGTTCGAATCATCTCCCAAAAACACCCCTACTGGAACCGGACCTCCGGTGCCGACCATTTCATGCTCTCTTGTCACGATTGGGTACGAAACAAAACATTACAACAGTGGCCGAGCCAGCATAAAAATAGGGTGGACACTTACCTACTGGTGCCCACCCCTAGCTCCGCCTTTAATTACTATAATTTGATTGGTTTCTAATCAAAACTAGAGTGGTCACTTGACTAATATGGCCAACCCCTTACTCCGCCTTTAATCATAGCAATTTGATTGGTTTCCGATCAAAACTACAGGGGCCGAGGTCAACATGGTACGTCAAGCAACTATACTACATATCGATTCGTGTGCTTTGCAACGCCAACACCTCCGAGTACTTCAACCCGATGAAAGACGTGTCGTTCCCGGAGATCAATTTTCCTACCGGTGATATCACGGGGCAGCTCGGGGGGCTGCCGGAGGCGAACAGAACGGTGCTGGCGTTCTTCGCGGGGGCGGCGCACGGGAAGATCAGGCCGGCGCTGCTGGAGCACTGGAAGGGGAAGGACAGCGACGTGGTGGTGTACGAGGGGAGGACGCCGGAGGGGGTGTCGTACGACGAAATGATGAGCCGGAGCAGGTACTGCCTCTGCCCGAGCGGGCACGAGGTGGCGTCTCCGAGGATCGCGGAGGCGATATACAGGGGGTGCGTGCCGGTGCTGATATCGGAGCACTACGTGGCTCCGTTCAGCGACGTGCTGAGGTGGGAGGCGTTTTCGGTGAGCGTGGCGGTGGCGGAGATTCCGAGGCTGAAGGAGATATTGTTGGGGGTGTCGGCGGCGGAGTATGGGCGGTTGGCGGCGGGGGTGAGGATGGTGCGGCGGCATTTTCTGGTCAACGATCCACCGCAGAGATTCAATGTGTTTCATATGATTCTTCACTCGGTTTGGCTCCGGCGGCTCAATGTACGGTTTAATCACCCTCGTTGATTTTGATCTAATTTTCTGGATTTAAATTGTAAATTTGTTCGGTACGACGTTGTTTAGAGGCATATGATTGGTTGGTGGAACATTTTGATCCTATTTTGTTTTGTTTATTTTTCAGTTAATTAGGATGGGTTTAGGATAGAAAAAGAATTAGTACATTCAAATACTTAAAAATTGGATTTTATATGTTATAATTATAATTATCTTTTCCACCTATTTAATTGTTTGAAGATTTTGAGTAATATCATGGGGCTACTTAAAAAATAACAATGAATAAGATAATGATACACGGAAATTAAATGCCACCTCGACATCTTTGGGCGGGAATTTGAACGTTTCTCTAGCTTGGAACACTCTCCGATGTGTTTAGGGATAAACCGAGAAATGTCCATTCTTGCTCAAAGAAGCAACCTGCTAAAGGGAGCCTTGTGATACAGGTCTCGCTTACCTCCAGCCTAGATTGACCAACTCCAATCTGAACTCGCTAAGCCCAAGCCAATCCTCCTCATCCCACTCAACCTAACATGCCACGACCCTGAAACAGAAGTCGTGACATCATACCATTCAAGCCTAAGCTTGTTTAGCACAATCAACCTTTCACGTCGTTCCCCTATAGATGTGTTGCAACATAGTGCTCTTCTAGCCAAAGCTTGCCAAGTTTAGCCCAAGCTCGCTCAACTCTTTATTTTGAAACTTTTAATTATTCTCACCAAAAGGACCCAATAATCCTAATTTATGATGCAATTATTTTGGGGATCACATATAAGCACCCTTTTCTTATGTTTAATTCGACAGAATTTAGCTCCCCAATTTACAATCCGAATGAAAATATATTTGTTGTTGGATCTAACAAAATGGAAATTGGAAAGCACAAAATTTAGAAGTGCATGCAAAGTAACAGAATGTACGTGACGGTGACGGACCCAAGTTACGAGTGCATTTCATAGATTCCCAAAGCTTAGTTCCTTAAGACTCCCAATTTGTGACCAAATGTTTTCAACTTGTATTGGAAATTGATGTATTGACCTTTGCAATTAATGTACATTAGCTAAAGTTCTCGTAACAATTTATATTCTATAGGTTTGAAAATGAGTAATTTGTTCAAAAAAGTTATTTTAAAATGAGTTCTTTACGGGACGGTGTTGGGGTGGAGGTCTGAAGGAAGACGCGTGTGGCAATATGAAATATAGACCCGACTTTGGAGGAAGCCTTAGCTATTAAGGAGGCCATTATATGGGTTTTTGATCGAGGATGGTTAGATGCGATAATTGAACCGGATGTTCAAAGAGTAACTAACGCAGTCCAAGTTGAACGGGAAGAGAATTCCAATGCATTCGACTTGATTATTTCAGATATTTGCAGATTATTTGTTTATGTTAACCGTTTTGTGAACTGGGTCGCTCATAACTAGATAGTCTGAATTTTTGTATAGTCTCGTTTCTTGGAATGGGATGGCAGCCCCATATGTGATTATACATGTCTTTGTTGTACATGAAACGGTTTGATGGGTCGAAACACGAAAATTTTGAAACTACTGAAGGAACAAATTGGATTGAAATACAAAAAAATAGGAACTATTTTGCCTCTTTTACCTTCTTGAATACAATAGAGAAAAACTAATATATATTCAAAACACACTTGAAAATGAGTACTTATCTTCAACAAATTAATAAACCGATCGAGTCCTAATATAGTTAGCATTCCAACGGATAAACCTTATCCCTGACGAAACGCAGTATTGAACATCTGGAAAAATTGAAGGTTTCAAGTCAATATATGAGACAATGTTCCATTTCAATCGTGAGTAATGCAAAAGGAAGAAGAAGAAGACCAACAACTATATTTTATTTCGAAAGTGAAGTAACGTGAGCTCCAAGCAAGGAGATTCAGATTTGCATGGCATCACATAAAATATAAAAAAGCGCACACTCACTCACACACCTCTTTTTGCTCACACAATTCTTATACTCAAACCTCTGCTACTCTCAAGAATATTTCTTGTTTTCAGCAAAGAATAACTATGTTTCAAGCAATGAATCTGAAACCGGCACCGATCAGACCAGACCACCTTAATTATTAGCTAAACACAACAATGTAGCTATCAGTTTTAGCTGTAGAGTTTTGGAAATGACCCGACCTTCGAGCAAGCCTCCTGTTTCTTCTTCCTCTTCTTCATCTTCGACGTTTTGGTCTTCTACTTCTTTTTTGGTCTCTCTGCTCCTTGCTGTGCCTCTCATTGTTCTCTCAGTTTTTGTTTCCATCCCACAAGGCCATTCCAATTGGTTCTCTCTTTCTTCTTCTTCTTCTACTACTGAATTGTCACAATTACAAGTACCATCAGATTCTTCTGATTTAGTTGTCAATGTAAATACATTATCTTCGAATCGTTAGTTTACAATATGGGTTGTCAGAACAAGTAAAGTTGCAAACTGTGACGAAATTTGCGAAAAAAATTATGACTGAAATTTATAGTGACAAAAATTTCTGTCACAGCGATCGTGATCAGTTTTCTTGTAGTGTGTTACTGTATCTTCTTTTAAAATCTTTGTGTTGAACCAGATTGATGATCATGCCATTAAAAGATACAGCAGATTGGAGAGGATTGAAGCTACTTTGGCACGAGCCAGGTCCTCCATTAGAGAAGCTGCTCTAGTTAGAAACTTAACATCAGTTCATGAAGACCCAGATTATGTTCCAAGAGGTCCCATTTATAGAAATGCAAATGCTTTTCATAGGTATGTAAATTTCCATAATTAAACTCAATTTAATGCTCATGAGTTCATGAATCTAGTTCTTGAATTCTTTTTTGTGCACTGAGCAGGAGCTATCTTGAAATGGAGAAGGTTTTTAAGATATATGTGTATGAAGAAGGAGAGCCACCAATTTTCCATGACGGTCCGTGCAAGAGCATATACTCTACGGAGGGAAGGTTCATCCATGAGCTAGAAAAGGGCAATACCTTTAGAACAAGAGACCCTGATGAGGCTCTTGTTTATTTTCTTCCATTTAGTGTTGTCAATCTTGTTGAATACCTCTATAAGCATTCTTTGGGCGATCTGAACAGCATTCGGTACACCATTGTCGATTACATCAATGTCATTTCCGAGAAACACCCCTTTTGGAATCGAAGCATTGGCGCCGATCATTTCATGCTCTCCTGTCATGATTGGGTAATGTGAAGTCCGTTTTCACTTTATATACAAGTTGGACCATTCACATATCAATTTAAGCTTTTGAGTAGGAGTCAAGTTCAACGTGCTATTAAAGTTTAGTTGGTTTAGGCCTACCTCCCTTCTTGGTCCACAGCGTGGATTTATAACTTATTCTACGTTTATTTATGTTGCAGGGGCCGAGAATGTCTTCTTACGTTCCTCCTTTGTTCAAAAAGTCTATCAGAATTTTGTGTAACGCCAACACATCTGAAGGGTTCAACCCTTCAAAAGACGTGACACTCCCAGAAATCAATCTCGTGACCGGAGAAACAACCGGACTAGTTGGTGGTCCATCCCCGTCTCGCCGGACAACCCTAGCCTTCTACGCAGGGCGGATGCACGGGCACGTCAGGACGTTGCTAATGGAGGCATGGAAGGGAGACCCAGATGTGCTATTGTATGATGAGTATGTGCCCAAAGGAATGTCCTATGCCTCAATGTTGAGGAATAGCAAATATTGCTTGTGCCCAAGTGGGTATGAAGTGGCAAGCCCGAGGGTTGTGGAGGCAATTTACACAGAGTGTGTGCCTGTGCTCATATCCGATGGCTACGTGCCACCGTTCAGTGATGTGTTGAATTGGAATTCATTTTCGGTGCAAATTCAGTTGAAGGACATACCAAATTTGAAGAAGATCTTGATGGGCATAAGCCAAAATCAGTACCTAAGATTGCAGAGGAGAGTGAAACAAGTGCAGAGACATTTTGTGATCAATGGACCTCCTAAGAGATTTGATGCGTTTCACATGACTCTTCACTCTTTGTGGCTAAGGAGATTGAATGTCAACATTCATCATCCTTAAAATACTATGATCATTTTTCTTCTATGTGAAATAGATTTTTATTTTCTTTCATTTTAGGAGAGATATACGTAATTAGAGAGTAACTTTATTGTTAAATTTAATTAATTTAATCCGACTTGAGGCTCACAGTTAATAGTTTTCACATTTTACCATATTTTTAATTAGTGAAGATCGAATCCAAGAGTTCTTCCTACCATTCGAATCTTGAGCCACAACTCATTGGAGTACACAAACTTATATTTTTTTCAATTTTTTAAGGGTAAATTGGTTGGAGAACTTTTGTACTTGTCAAAATAATTGAAAAAGCACTCGAGTAGTTTTTACTACAGGTTTGGCCCTTGTTCTTACCTTTTTTAATTATTTGGTCCAGATGACCTGCTACTGCAAGTCACTTACCTCTACGTCAGCAACAATGCCACGTCAGCCTCGTGTCCACGTCACCATCCATGTCAGCCAAATAAATTTAATTTAATTTTTTTATTAAAAAAAAGAATTGTTAGGAGTGGGATTTGAACCCAAGCCCTCTTGAAAAAATTAGAACTTATGCCTGACACCCTAGGCCACTCAACCAGCTTGACTTACAGTTCTATTGTGTGGCTTTAACATATTAGTACTAAACTATCATGCTTCGAGTTCAATTTTGGAGGCTACATACTCTCTACTATTATGGAGTTCAACAACTTTAGAAATTATCTAAATTTGTGCTAAAACTTAAGAACACTCCAGATAGTTAATCATACTCGTCCACAGTGTTCATGAACTTGTAAACTTAGCTATCCATTTAGCTAGTCAACGAGTATAAATAGGAGAAGATTTCATTTGTTCAAACCATCAACATCTCTTTGTATTTTGCTTTAGTGTAATAGATGTGTACTTTACCAACTTGATACAAATTCGCATTGATAAAAATTATACATATACATCGATGAGAGTTATACAAACCTTGACGAGAATATTCATCAATTGTGTCAAATACCTAGCTATAGTTCTATGTTAAAGCACTCTATGTAGTTCATTCTAGGGTGGAGCAGAAAAGCATAAAATAACCATAATTTGTGAAGAAAATAAGAGGTTGAGAAGTCTTCTACAATTGCTAGATTTAATCATACAAAATAAATAAACCTCAGGCTCATTAGCAGCAGATAAAGACATTCAACTTCAAAATAACCAATTCCAAAGCAAATCGGAAGTTGAGGTGTCCGAACTGTTTAGTTCTTCGTGTATGTTAGTTTTCACATTTAATTTCAAATATTTATTTGCTTATGTAGAGATCGTGAATCTAAAAGAATGTACGGTACAAGCCGGTTACGTGAAGGTATAAATTATATCTATATAAGTAGTCTAATGTAATATATTCGAATAATACAAATCTGATTCTTGCAATTTTTCTTTTGATAGGTGACCGAGGCTTGGCCACTCAAAAGCGTTTAGTGGAGTTTACAAGCAGTGTAAATAAATAATTTGTTAAGATTTCTAAAAAAAAAAAAAAGTGGTTTGTATATAAAGAGAGAAGCATTCGATTGCTAGTCTATGATGATCAAGAATGTGTAGGCAAGTGGTACACCTTTTCAAGTCTCTCGATTAAGCTTCCTTCCTAAGGGACAGTGACAAAGAACTGATCTTCCCCTATTACGTCCAAAACTGAAAGACCAGCCTTTAAGAGAAGAAAGTCAAGACATGAGGAAATAGAAAAATAGTTTTCTGTACCATGTTTTTCACTGAAGACGGAAATCGTGTTTTTCACTACACACAGTGGCCGGGTACGTTTTCAGTCTGATTTCCGATTTCTGCCACACACACAAAAAAATAGTTTTTTTTTTTTTTTTTTTCAATTTATTTTAGGCTGTTTGGTTACTGAGAAATCGTGGGAAAAACTTTGTATGGAATAGTTGAATGCCCATGAAACAGGGCGTTGCTTGTTTATTATTATTGTTATGTGTCCATGCCCATGAAACAGGGGTTTGCTTTTTTATTGTTATTGTCAATGTTATGTGTCCATGAATGTGTACTTACATATCTATATTTATATTGAGATGAGATCTGTTTGAATCTCGTGTGGGAGGTTAAATATTGTTGGGATAATTTGTGTATTTGAATATAATTTCATTTCATTATATAATCCTGGTAGAATTTATGCCTTCTATGTCTGTATCTCTGAATAATCTGTCCAACTTTAGGTTCTGGGGTTGCTTGCTAGTATACTAAATTCGGAATATTTTTTAATATGAGAGCTATGGACTCTTGAAAGTTTTTGCCTTTGTTTGATTTTTATATTTGTCAACATTTCACTTGTGGTAGCATAAACTTGTTTTTTTGGATTATTGTTAGTATTGATTTGTACAAAGTTAATGTGTGGTGGTATTTTGATATGCAGGAGAGGCACACTCCTTGAAGGTGGAGAAGGTCTTATTTCAAGGGAAGTCTGACAACCAGAATGTGATGGTGTTTAGTTTCATTTTAAAGCCTTCTTTTTAGTTCAGGTGTATGCTCCTCATCTTAATGTATGTTGTTAATGTCAAACTTAGTTACTAATCTGTTATGTTCTTGTCTTACAGTCATCAACATATGGAAAGGTTCTTGTTTTGGATGGAGTGATTCAGCTCACAGAGAGAGATGAATGTGCATATCAAGAAATGATTACCCATCTTCCATTGTGCTCAATTCCGAACCCAAAGAAGGTATATTGATTTTGCTTTGGAAGATAATGAAAAGATAATCATGACACCTATACTTTACATGCTTTAATGCTATGTTAGTGGTTTACTACTTTGAGAAGTTATGCGGAGTTTTGTTATTGCTATTTCATGAAAGTTAATATTTTAGCCATTTGGCTGGAAATTGAATTTTGTTCTTCCATATTCCATTGTTGAATTGTGTGATTGCTCAGTTTGTTTTCCTCTCTTTAATATGTGGTCCATAGATGTTTAGTTCTCTTTATGAGTTAAATAATATGTATTACTGGAGGCATATTGTTAAAGGGAAGCTAAATTAGAGTTCCTAATGGGTATATCAATGAGTAACCTATGGTAGATTAGGCCTTTTCCTCTGGTGATTTATGAAGTAGATTGGATACATGCCATAGCTCGTATCTGATTGTGTATTTTCTTGTATCTAACTAAGTTCTCTTCTGTTCATCTTATTGTTCAGGTTTTGGTTATTGGTGGAGGAGATGGTGGAGTGCTACGAGAAGTGTCTCGGCATTCCTCCATTGAGAAGATCGACATATGTGAAATTGATAAGATGGTAGTTGATGTAAGTAACAAAATTGACCATTATTTTACTTTTTCTCTTACATCCTACCTCTTGTTGGTAGTGTTATCGACATATGTGAAATTGATAAGATAGTAGTTGGTGTAAGTAATAAAATTGACCATTTTACTTTTTCTCTTGCATCCTACCCCTTATTGGTAGTGTTATGTTTTTTTTGTCTGGAGTTTAAAATTGAGCACAAATCTTGGGGAGTAACATTGTAGGGACATTAGTTTTTGAAGGAACAAGCAAGTTTACCGCATTTGACATGTTTTGGCATAAGCTCCAACTTTTCTTGCTACTCACAAATCAATGCCATACTAATATATGCATTTTCTCAATTTTTTAGGTCTCTAAACAATTTTTTCCCAAGGTAGCAGTTGGTTATGAGGATCCTCGTGTGACACTCCACATTGGTGATGGTATGATCAGCCAGTTCATCATCTTCTTCTTTGCCTTTTTCCTTTCTTGTATGTTCATTGGTTGGTGGCTTTTTTAATTTCTGCAGGGGTTGCATTTTTGAAGGCTGTCCCTGAAGGAACTTGTGATGCAGTTATTGTGGATTCTTCTGACCCTATTGGTAATGATCTCGCTGTAATTTGTAATTTCATTGTGTGTCAACCTCAATTTGAGAATCATCTGATAAAGTTTCCTCTTCCTTGTGTTTCAATGCTACCCAGGTCCTGCCCAAGAACTATTTGAAAAGCCCTTTTTTGAGTCAGTTTCAAAGGCTCTTCGCCCAGGAGGAGTTGTGTGCACTCAAGCTGAGAGTATATGGCTTCACATGCACATCATTGAGGATATTGTGTCCAACTGTTGTCAGATTTTTAAGGGCTCTGTCAATTATGCTTGGACTACTGTTTCAACATATCCAAGGCATGCAATTTTCTGAACTCTCTAAATTATCCTGCCCTTCATTTTTACTCTCTTTTGCACTTGTGCGCATAAACATACACATGCATATAGTAAGTTATGCTTTGTATTCTTGTTTCATTGAGTACAATTCATTATACTGATAAAACCGTTTTAATTTTTTCTATTGTGTTTCAGTGGTGTGATTGGTTTCATGCTTTGTTCCACCGAGGGGCCATCTGTTGATTTCAAGCATCCAGTGAACACTGTATATGGAGATGATAGCCATGGACCCTTGAAATTTTACAACAAAGAGGTACAACTCTTGAGCATTTCATTTCCATCTCAACCTATCCATATCCACCATTCACTTTGAGTTACAATGAATGTGATTGTGTAGCCCGTTTGCATTTTTCTTATTCATGCTACTTCTCTCTTGTTTCCAGATTCACACAGCAGCTTTCTGTTTGCCTTCATTCGCAAAGAAGGTCATTGATGCTAAATCGAAGTGAAGAAACTTACAAGAGCGCCGAAGCATTTTATTACAATTTTAGCTGTTGTAGAGTTTCCAGCTTAATCCTCAGTGAAATGATCCATTTAGTAATAAACCATGTGGAATAAGTTGAGGTTTGAGTTGATATTTTGAAGATGTTTTAGTTGAGTAGCAGGCTTTCATTTTCATCGATTATCGTTAGTGTTTTATGAAATATCCTTGTGACAGAAGCTTCAATGCAATTTCAGTAAGCAATTAGAAATTGTATTCTTGCAAATTACTTTTTGCTGTCTATCTTCTTTGTTTGCATCCCGTGAAAAAGATGCATTTGTGTTTCTGATAGTCATCTGTGGGGTACGAGCCTATAGAACATATATTGTTCAAGTAAGGTCGTAAGATAATAAAAATGAATCTCTTAAAATGGATGAACTTTTTGGGTAAATATTTGTCACTAGTCCATTACCTTCACAACTTTTACTTTTCTTACAAATATTTATTTGACATATAAAATTCAATAAACTAAAATTTTGTTCCATATTAAGAGATTGTTTTTTCTCAGAAAAAAAGAGTAAAATCTGTTTTAGGTCTTTGTCATGTCATGCAATCAAACAGTACATCAAGTGAAGCAGAAGGCCATAAGTTGCTTGCCAGTTGCAACTTGCCAAATATTCATTTGTTTCTCTGTCAAGCTATATCTTCCTGTTATCTATTATAACCAAGAGCCAATAATACAACTTTTTTATTTTTGTTATTTTTTCAACTTCAATTCTTGTCTTTTTATCATTATTGCTGTTGTCCTAATCTACACTCCCATTCCAGCTCCCATATGTTATCTACACCAGCCTCTGACAACAAAGAACATGTTTTTCACTAAAAGCAGCACCTTCCCATTTGCCTTAGCATTGTTTATACTAAGAATTTTAGGTTCTTGGAGGTGGGTGGTTCTTGGAGGTGGGTTTAGAAGGGTTTGGTGCTAAAAAAATGGAGGATGAGGACAGGATTGAAGAGGGCAGTGACAGATTGGGCTCGGAAAGATGTGGGAGTGAGAGCAACAGGTGGGTTGATGGTAGTGAAGTGGATTCAGAGACACCTCCATGGACTCTGTTGGATGAGAACGTTGGGCCCGGAGAAGGTTACAGTTCAATGAGGCGTAGGCTCGTGAAGAAGCCGAAAAGGGTTGATTCTTTTGATGTGGAAGCCATGGCTATTTCTGTTGCTCATGGCCACCATTCCAAGGTAATGTAGATGGTTACTACTTTCCTTTGTTTATCTTAAAGTTTGAGTCTTTTGGTCATTTTGAAGGAAACCCATCTGCCATTGCTTGGGTTTATGTGTTTTTATGATATTCCATTGATATCACTTGTAAAGTCTTAGATTTTGTAGAATTTGGAATGAGATATGATCTGTGAATTTGGAATTTTGGAATGATCCTTGTATCCTTGATTTTGGAGTATAGACCTATTTGCTTGGTAGTCTCTTAATATACTATCACTTGCTAAAGTTTATATACTTCAATAAATTCAGGAAGTATCTGTTTGGCACACCCTTGCTTTAGCATTTCAAACACTTGGTGTGGTTTATGGTGACATGGGAACAAGCCCCTTGTATGTCTTTGCTGATGTGTTCGGCAAGGTGCACATTGAGTCAGAGGTTGATATCTTGGGTGCTTTATCATTGGTGATGTACACAATTGCTCTAATTCCTCTTGCAAAATATGTTTTTGTTGTGCTCAAAGCCAATGACAACGGGGAAGGTAAGCGTAAACTGTAAAGTTTCTAATTGCTCTTTTTCCTTTCTATCTGATAGACATGGAATCCATAACAGATCTTCAATGTATACTACAGGAGGAACATTTGCACTGTACTCACTGATTTGCAGATATGCTAAGGTTAATCTGCTGCCTAATCGTCAGCCAGCTGACGAACAAATCTCGAGTTTCAGGCTCAAACTGCCTACTCCAGAGATGGAAAGGGCTATATACATAAAGGAGACTTTGGAAAGAAGATCATCCTTGAAAACTCTTCTCTTGCTCTTGGTTCTGATGGGCACTTCTATGATTATTGGAGATGGGATTCTAACTCCAGCGATATCAGGTTGATTAAGATACATATCCGTAGCAAAATGTTTTGCACTTGCTGCTGTAAAATAGCTAACTCCTAATGTATACGCCGTTTTCATGTTGCAGTGATGTCTGCTGTAAGCGGTCTTGAAGGACAAGTACCAGGAATCAGTACAAGTGAGTCTCTCTCTGATCTTTATTGAAAGTATATACACATTACTCGTCTGGTTCTTACGATTTTGTAGGAAAGAACCAAGTAGCTATACTTCTATAATTTTCAAAATGGTTTGATGTACAGATACTGTGGTTTTGATTTCGATTACAATCCTTGTGGGGATATTCAGCATACAGCGATTTGGGACTACTAAAGTGGGTTTCATGTTTGCTCCTTTACTTGCCATTTGGTTCTTTTCCCTCGGATCCATTGGAATTTATAACCTTGTTACTCATGACATTACTGTCCTAAGAGCAATCAATCCATCGTATATATATTTCTTCTTCAAGAAGAACAATGTAAATGCATGGTCTGCTCTTGGTGGTTGTGTTCTGTGCATCACAGGTAATCTAAGGATCATATATAGCTTCTTTATATCTGTCAAAACAACAAACATACTAGCATTTCTTAGCTGTTTTATATGTCACTGAAGGAGCTGAAGCTATGTTTGCTGATCTTGGGCATTTCTCTGTGCGAGCCATACAAGTTAGTTTCCATGTTCCTTCACCTTCGTTTTCTTCGTTCGGTAAATACTAAATAGCTCTCACCTTATATTCTCTGTTTCCACAGATTGCCTTCACTTGTGTAGTGTTCCCTTGTCTTCTCTTAGCTTACATGGGCCAAGCTGCATATCTGATGAAACACCCTCACTCGGCGAATAGAATATTTTATGATTCAGTACCAGGTGAGAAACTTGCAAACACAACACTACATTTCACTCATTAGTGCAAAAGATGATCCATTTTCTCACACTTCCATTTCATGTTTCTTTAAGCAAACAGCTAGTCTTTTCTGGCCAGTCTTTGTGATAGCCACTCTCGCAGCAATGATTGCGAGCCAAGCTATGATCTCTGCTACATTTTCGTGCGTCAAGCAATCCATGGCTCTTGGATGCTTCCCAAGGCTGAAAATAATCCACACCTCAAGGAAGCTGATGGGCCAAATCTACATCCCTGTAATCAACTGGTTTCTGATGATCATGTGCATATGCGTGGTCTCAATCTTTCGAAGCACCACAGACATCGCCAATGCCTATGGTAATACATATCAGTCGCTCCTCGTTGCATATTCTACTACTAACAAATTGTAATTAATGAACACAGGCATAGCTGAAGTTGGTGTCATGATAGTGAGCACCACATTGGTGACAATTGTAATGTTGCTAATCTGGCAAACCAATTTGTTCCTAGCTTTGTGCTTCCCATTAGTATTTGGGTCCATCGAGCTCCTCTACTTATCTGCTGTTCTTTCCAAAATCAGAGAAGGCGGGTGGCTTCCCCTCGCCTTTGCTTCTTGTTTCCTCTGTGTGATGTACATATGGAACTATGGGAGTGTCCTGAAGTACCAAAGTGAAGTGAGAGGGAAGATATCCATGGATTTGATGCATGATCTTGGATGCACCCTCGGGACAGTGCGAGTTCCAGGGATTGGATTGCTCTACAACGAGCTTGTCCAAGGCATTCCCTCGATTTTCGGTCAGTTCCTACTAAGCCTCCCAGCAATTCACTCTACTGTAGTTTTTGTCTGCATAAAGTATGTGCCGGTTCCTGTTGTCCCTCAAGAGGAAAGGTTCTTGTTCCGGAGAGTTTGCCCCAAAGACTACCATATGTTCCGCTGTGTCGCCAGGTACGGATACAAGGACATCAGGAAAGAAGATCACCACTCGTTCGAGCAGCTTCTTGGGGAGAGCCTCGAGAAGTTCTTGCGAAAAGAAGCTCTAGAACTGTCCCTCGAAACGAACCTCCACGAGCTTGAATATGAGAGTACTAATTCAGTAAGATCAGGAGTGGATGCTGATGATGATCTCACTGTTCCATTGATGCAGAATCAAAGATCAGACGGCGCAGGAGCTTCGAGCTCTGCATTACCATCAAGTGTCATGTCATCAGATGAAGACCCAAGTCTAGAGTATGAGCTTGCAGCTCTGAGAGAAGCCATGGATTCAGGATTCACATATCTGCTGGCACATGGAGACGTGAGAGCCAAGAAACACTCATTTTTTCTCAAGAAACTGGTGATCAATTACTTCTATGCATTCATGAGAAGAAACTGCAGAGCTGGTGCTGCAAATATGAGTGTTCCTCACATGAACATCATACAAGTTGGCATGACATATATGGTATGAACATTACTATTTGTACTGATAAAAACTTGAAAGTGATCAATAAATTTTCTTGAAATTCAGGCAAGAACAGACCAATGGGCCTGACCACATACTCATAAATGGGCTTGCTATGTCTTTTTGGCCCATTTCGCAATGTTTTAACATTGAAAAAACTTGTCAGAAGAAGATGGGCAATTTTTAGGTACTTACTGTATTGATTGTGACATAAGCTTGAAAATATGGTCTGTTTTGAGGCAGGTCAGATAAAGGTCCACAACAAAAGTTGACCAGCCTACTCCCTCGTAAAAGGGCTGAATATTCTTAGAAAAATCAAACATCGTGATCGTGTTAGAGAAGCCAACATATTTAAGAAACGTGTCCTCGTGTTTTGTTAGAAAACACGACGATATGTGCGCACCAGTTGACTACTTTGGTTGCTTCTACTTGTACCAACCATGCCCAAGCAAAGCATATACTTTGTGGATCCATTGCCAGGTGGACGAGCCCAAACCCACACGAACTAAAATATGACATTGATGTCCACAATTCTTGATCAAGGATTCATTAATTAGTGTTGATTTCATTGAAAAAGTATGATTAGTAGAGCTTGATATGAAAGGTGGTCGGCAATTAAATATACATGATGGGTTAATTAATAAAATTCTTGGAAATGGGTCTTGATTGTTTGATTAGTAGCATGATTTATGTGGTGGTTGCCGAAAAGGAGAAAATAATTAGAAGATTTGCTTGCCCAACTGACAAGAAAATAATAGTCTCTTGAAAATATAGTCTGTCTCTGTTATCCCCATAAAAATACATATGTATAAGTTTAACCTGATATGTTAACGTGACATGTTCACAAACGTGCCGTTTTCATATGCAATTGAGTTCAACAACTACATATTCTTATTAGCAACGTACGACATAAACAACATACGACCATCTTTCATCACGACACACATAAATTATCAGTTTAGTCTCAAGTGTCGCAAAATTGAAGCTTGAAAATGATTTGGGTCATAACTCGTGACGTGACAAAAACACGAATTTAAGTATGATTAGATTCAACATAACCATGTTAGTGATGACTAACTCAATATGTTTAATAATCGAATTGTGTTCGTGTCGAATTCTTTTGACATGACTAACCTTTTAATTAAATGGGTCGTGTAACGACCCGTTTGTTTACCCACCAATATAAAAATGAAAATAAAAATTCTCCATTGTATTGAGTAAAAAATGATTCGTATATAAGTTAAGCAAGTCCAATATATTTGGGTTGTCTAATGTCAATATCAATTTATTTATTTAAACATGTCGAATAAGATTGTATAATTTTAAACTCAATAATGTCATATCAATCTGCTCATAATTAGTTTTCATGTAGTAATATTCAATCTGTCATATAAATAAATCAAATACATATGTTAATTGGTTTGACCGAACATTAAATTTTTAATACTACAGGTGAACACAAATTTTTGTTCTTAAATTTTGGTGAGTGTGGTTGATCATTATTCAACGTAATACAATTAGGCAACAACACAACAATCAGTCTTTTAAGATAATCGATTACATAGATTTGTTTTGAACGAGAAGAGAAAGAAAGAACAGAAAAAAATGTGAGTCATCCACCAACTCAAGTGGTGTCTATTACACGCCACCGAATTCACTGAGGTGTGATTAATTTCATGACCATAGACTCATGCACCACTTCTTTAAACGACCGAGACGGACGGCTACTTTTCTATAAAGTATCCATAATCTTTATTAATGGAAAATCATAAATTTATTTACAACCAGCATGCTGACTTATCCAAACCAGACCAGAACATAGACATAGTGGCAGAAAAAAATAATTCAAACCATCAGAGCCGGCTCTTAGGGTGTGTAAAGTAGGCGATCGCGCACAGGATCCCCCAAAGCCAAGAGCCCTCACAACGTCGTTTTGTAATTTTAATTGTAGTTATTATATGCGGTTATAAACTGCAATAACAGTGTGACTAACTACACCAATATTTTAGGCTTTTAGCTGTGGTTACTGACTGCAACTTAAATACTAAATGCCCCTTGCAAAACTTAGCTCTTTGTGTCTTTTTTTTTAGTTAAAGAGCCAATGAATATATTAATCAAGTTCTCAAACCCAGCCCGAAGGTCCAATACGGACTCGAGTATAGACCAGGTACAGGACCGACGTCAGACAAATGCCCATTTTCAGCCCCCGCAAGCCTATCTAAATGAGGATTCTGGTCTTCGGTATTAACAATAATACAAACTACAACCCGATTTGTTAGGCAAAAAAACACCACCAGACACCTCCATCCAACCAAACACCGACCCCTTCAGAACAAAAAACAGTAAAAGCAAAATAACAGTACAGAAAATAAGACACCTAAAGATCACACGCCCCATACGACTCCAGACTTGCAGACTACCTACACCTGGCGTCTCGAGATCGACCCCCGGCTCCGGCAGCGCTTGTCTGGCGTGACCGCCACTGCGCATCACTTGTCCAAACGAGCCTCCACACTCGGGTTCGCCTTGTCCTTACTCGCAACCACCGCCGTCACCAGCCCCATATCCACTGCCCGACCTCCAAACCTCCCTCATATTCATCTGCGTTGCTCATCATTTGGAACTCGACATCCAGATTCGACCCCATAGATGCCTTCTGTGTTACCTGTTCCGCCGCACCTAAGTTTCACTCTCCGTTTCGCACCGTCGATTCACCACTAGTACTTCGTGCGTACTCTAAAACCCACAACACACTCCTTGAGCCACCGCCGCCTAAACTTTAACACCTGTGAAAACCTAAACCCTTACTAGCAACAAACTAGACAGACCGCTTCTCTAAATCCGCCGGCGTTCCTCCAAGCAGATCGACGAAAGCGGCTCCCGAGGCGACAACCCTAGCTGTTACAAATGTTGCATTTAGCCTCAAAGCTTATATATTATTTTTATTTGTTCACGATTAATTATGATTTAAAAATTTGGGGCCCAAATATTAATTTTGACACAAGGCCCCAAAATCTTTGAGGCAACCATGTATACCCTACATCATTGATCTACGGACCCAAAGAGACAAAATCCTTATCTATCAAGTTAAAGCTTAACAGCGTTCATAAAAAAAAAATACAACCCAAAATCCAAGCTAAATTATCAAATCAATCCCTGACGTCTTAAGTTCTAACACGAGACCCGACATGGTGAAACTCAGCAAAGTAGCCCAAACCCATAACCATAATAAAAATACTAAACTCGGCTTTAGAAACCCTCTTTGGGTCCCCGCCCTACCTGCCGGCAAGTGGCCCACTGCACACCACCTCCACTGCAGTTCATGATCCTAGATCTCATTTGTCTAGGCGGACCTTATCAGCTCGGTCTACCGGTATCTCATCCTTCTGATCTCCCGCTCCTTCTACAATGGCCAACAGTCCCATCTCCTGCCCCAAGCGCTTAGACGGACGGCTACTTTAATTTTAATCATTGGGAATTTATTTTTTTTCTTTCAAGATATTATCCTTATTATTTACATGGTTTAAAGTATTAATCATCTTTACTTATCCGTGCGTATCACATGCAAATGATCATTTTACTGATTTTAAAATGATCGTGATGTACGAAAAGCTACGCTTTCTACATGAATAAGGAGTAGGCTTACATTAAGGTAGAGTCGAATGTGATGTACGTTGTTGCAACTCAAGAACAAAATTGATCAGTAGGTTGAGATTGCTTATAAGATGGTTGCTGCAACTCAAGAACAAAATTCAGTAGGTTGAGATTGCTTATAAGATGATTGTTAATTTAGTGCTAATGAATGAGATTGATATATTATATTGCTCATTTTACGAATTATGTGTGACTCATGAATTAGTCGGACTCTTTGATCTTATGTATGAACAAAATAACATGTACCAAAAAGCAAAGTTAGATCATGCACTAATCCTCTTCATCAAAATAATGATAGAGATTGAAACTAATATAGTCGGCCACGTATAGTAGGGATGGTTAAGATGATTAAAACTATATCTACTACGATCACATCATATAAATATTCATTGGGTCCATACTTTTAACATTATATTAAAAGAAACCTATCTCCATTTGTCGTAGTGGTCCATCCAAATAGACCATTCTTTAACCCAATAATAACCCGTTTTCAGTGTCATATATATTTTTCAAAACTCTCCATTAATTGAACCTAAAACAAGAAAGCGAAAGGTTCGACACAACCGAAGAAGGATAGGTTAAGCGCTTCCGAGATCTTTCCTTGCATGTGATATGTGATGAGTTATTTGAGTTTATGGGAAAAAACTATTACTGTCGTGTTTCCGATCTTAAAATAAAAAAAGTTAGTCACAAATCACTTCAAAACCTTCCATCTTATTTCGTTTTCTTCTAATTATTGAAGCGTTTTAACAAACTCCAACACTAAAATTACGTTTAATGTAAATAAAGACATGAATTTAGACGTAAAATGTTACATGCTTGCTTGCATTATTGGCTCAACGATCGTACATGGGATATAGCTAGTTGCTCTGAAATGACATGTTCATTTGGTCACTGGTTGTTAAGGCTGCTAATCAAATTCAACACACGTGCGGCTAAGAAATTTATACTAATTAAGATAAGAGAAAGTCTAATGGCACAAAAGTTGTGCAAAAAATGATTGACATGGGCGCATTCTGACTGCAAGAGGTGGGACAAGTCGAACGGATGAGTTTGCGGTTTTGGCCCGGGGGATTATCCAACTCATGCCTCTGTCCGGTTTGATTGATCATAAATAAGAAGAGAAAATATTTTCCGTTATATACCTAGTTGCTTTGAATTGACATGTTCATGTGATCATCATCGCGGCAACTATGGCTAGGGTTCAACTTCACAAGACATGTTCGGCCAATAAACTTATATTGATTATAAGCTAAAGAAAGCCTAGCTAACCCTACAAACACGGTTGCACAAAGAAGTGCATAATGTGACATGGCCGCAACATTTTGGCCCCAAGATACAACAAAGTAAATGAGACGAGTTTGCAGGTTTGGGTTGGGATTCAACTCATGTCCGGCTGAGTTTTCGGTTAAACCCAAATAAATTCATAAATATGAAGAAAAATCATTTACAATTGCAACATAATTTCTCTAAATTTTCTCGGACATGAGCAACAAGCCAACAATAGTAGCATATGGTGGTCGTGGACTAATCAAATCTCTAATGTTTTGTTTATACATGACGACAACGAGCATGCTTCGTCTATTATATATATATATATATATATATCGCCCGAATAAGTTTATGGTTTTATACTTTTATTACAAACACAACCACTGCCACTACCACCATCACCTTTGGTGGCTCGTGAACCGCAACGATTTTTTCGCATAGTTTAGAGGTTTAAATTAAGTTGATTAAGATACAATTAGTTGTTAATTTAGATTGATATTGCTTCCAAACCTAACCATTCCATCGATAATGTTTGTTTAATTGTTGTGGGTTTGCGCATGCACAACTTTTAATTAAATTTTTTATATTATTTTTGTGCTCTTTATAAGAATTAATTGTATTTATAAGATGCTATCAAACTCTTAATGAAAAGGATATAAAACAAATTATAAGTTTAACTTGTTCTTGAATAGTTTGTTGGTTTTGATTGATTTGATCCTTTTTAATTAATTAATTAATATTCACTGCAATGAAGCATTAAATTAAAGTAATCCAAATTAAATTCCATGTCCTTACTATATGAATGTGGTATACTTCAAAAGAGGAATATAGCCGTTGCAGTCCAAAAAGCTAAGGCGAGGAGAGGAAGAAACTGGAACAACACCATTTCAAATGTGGAAGAAGAAATGAAGGAGCAAAACGGCATCACTGGGATTAATGAAGCAGTTGAGCAAAACGATGGCGTTTTAGCTAAGGAACAATCTTCTTCTCCAAGGAGTGGCTTTGGGCTGAAGAAAAAAGGCGCCGAGGAAAAAAAGCAGCCGCGATGCAAACCACTCCAGCTGTGTCAGCGACCCATACAGAAAATGAGGATGTGCGTGAGGACCATGAGCCAATCAGGAGGAGTGAGAGAGAAAGGAAGGTTCCTATTCGATTTCGCGAGGACTATTAGTATAGGAATCTTTATTTTGAAAAGGTGTTGAAGATCTGAGATTTCTGATCTTTCTCTCTCTCTCTGTTTTCTCATTTCATTTCCTCAAACAAACAACTAAAAGTTTCTTTTGTAACTTGGATTTATTTTGTTGAATGGAATAGTTGCGGACGCCAAGGCTGAGGCAAAATTTTATCTGTTTTGAGTTTGAGTTGCTCTGTTTGTTGAAGAGCATACCAGAATGATGACAAATTTATAACTACAGTACAAAAACCTCACAATAATTCTTTTAAATATCCTTCATTTTGCATAAGATTATTAAATTATAGCTGATGGTTAACATATTCCTTTATGCTTGGTCTATTTTATAAACTTTTATCCCGAACATTTTACTAAAAGGATAAAATAATTAGCTTGTGCAACAACAAATATTATAACTGAAATTATATTTTGTTTATAAATTATTAAATATTACACACATGAATTAGTATGTACGATATGTGCACAAGAAGTAAAAGTAAATTAAAAGCAAAACGACAACATAGAATATGTAATCAATGTTGAGAGTCGCGAATCAAATTTTATAAGAACTGTTGTGAAAAATAATAATTCGGAGATGGAATCATGTAGGTTCTATCTTTATAAAAATTTATATTACCCATTACTCCAAAATAAGTGGGATGACCTCATTACACAAATTAGTTGAAACTCATTTTAAAACTAGATGTCAAAAGCATTGAAATAGTGAATATTGATTTTAACATGTAATTAGGTGGCATTTTAGATTGGAAAAGAAAAAGAAAAAAGTCATTAGCGATTTGATAAGTAGAGTCAACAGCGTATTATTATTTCTATGAAGCTAATACTGAGAAACACATTTAATCAACATAATACAAAAAAACAGTCTTTATTTTGTCAAAAAGAGTTTATTAAAAGCACTTTCTATTTTTCCAATTCCAATATTTGGACCGACTTTTCTCTCTACGGTTTCAAATATCTTTTCAAATTTGTAAAACTCAGAATGCAAAGGTGGGACACATCATTCATTTGCATGCATACGGCCATCGACGTTGAAAGCCATAGAAATGTAAATGAGCCGAACTTTTAATGAGTCACTCGAGTTTAACTAGTTTTCAAATTATTCGGTAAGTTTGATTTCGTTATATTAACAAGTCGAGTTCAAACCGAACTTTTTGGGAATAACTAAGATATGCAAGGTGGTTCATTATTTAAGATAAAATATATATTTGTACTAATTTTTTTATTTTATTTTAAATTTTAAGGTGGTT